>JBAMYA010045943.1:0-36058 GCA_037176975.1 Arrhamphus sclerolepis | reverse complement strand
CTTAGTGGTAGTAGTGGTGGTGGTAGTAGTAGTAGTAGTAGTTGTATTAGTAGTAGTAGTATGTGGATAACTAAATCAGGGTTTGATAAAATCATTAAATAAAATATAAAATAGTCAATGGTATGGCAAGTGAATAATATGCTAAAAAATACAACACATTGTTTTTTTTCCAGGTAGGTTCCTTCACAAAACACTTTTATATTCCAGTTCTCGGGTGTTTTTCTATTTGTTTGTTTGGTATTGCTGTTTGTCACGACGATGACTGATTCCAGAAATAGTAGGAAAATAAGATGTTAATTCATTATATCAGATGTACAACAAAATGTGAGAGCACAGTGTACATAAATAAAAAAAAGTGAAAATATAATATCACAGATAATACAAGAACACAATATTATACAAACACAAAATAACAAAAGCAAAACAAAAATAGAAAATAGTACAAAAGGGCAGGTGAACATATTAATATATGGCTGCAGATCAGTATAACTCAAGTGTATATATAAAGTATGAATCAAAATAGAGTATGAGAAGTATACTATGCAGTGTCGTGGTTGAAAATGTTTACTGTTATTTTTTTATTTTATTTTTCAATCGATTATGATTAGAAATAAACAGGTTTCCAAGTTATAAACTTATTCAGCTAACCCAGAACTGGAAGGTTCAGGCTTCCGCTGGAGCGTCGAGTATACTGATACCCTACAGCATCAAGTTTTTTTTGTTTTTCTTTCCTTTCTTTCCATTAATTGGCATTTTATTTTAGTTCATCACATCCTGGGAAATGTTGCACTGGTAAAGATTATTGTTTGTATCCACCCACATTCACAAATTTCAAACAGCAGGTATAGATTGAGCTGACATGATGTCAATATTTTCTTATTTTTAAACTGTTGTTTTAAATCCTCCAGTGTGGCTTTTTTTTCCTTTTCCTTCCAGAAATGATCAAGTTTGGACGGCCAGGTGGAGCTACAGATGATACCAATCACATATTGTTCCGTTCTGATACACTTCAAATTTGTTAGAGCTCTGACTTGAGAATTCACATTTATCACTAAAACTATCTTGGCTCAGACTTTCTTTGGAATGTTACAGCCGTCTGAAATGGGATTCACATGCCTCATGCTGTTCATTTTGTCAGTGCGTCAACAACAAAATGAAAAAGCCTTACATGTGAGGTCATATTGACGCTGGGGATTTGATTAAAGGCAGGATGCAAACATTTCAAAAGAGAAGCAATTGTAGCTATGTTACTGATGACATCATAACAAAGTTAATTACTATTGTCATATTTGTGCACTGGTGCTGACGTTTAATGTGTTGTTGGTGTTCTGAATGCCTCCAAGGAATCCAACCCACTTTGCACAAAACTCGGTAAATGTGTATGGGCAAAAAAACCCAAAAAACTCTGAAATTTAACTTTTCACTCCATGGCCACATTTGAGGTACACAGTATGCAGTTCTGGATCACATACTATCATACTAGTCAAATCTGAATCAGAATTAATATTATATACATATCCTAAACACTGTTTAGTGAAACATGGGAACACATAAATTCAGTGTAAACTTCAGCCCTGTGACATACGTTGGTCTCCTGATTATCGGTCTCCTGGTGTCATTGCGGCGGTATCGTGTGTCCCGTACCGTTATCCTGTGAACAGAGGAAACCTGCGGCACACTCGGGAACGCTGAGCTGCAGACTGGCAGCAACAACAGCTCCAACCTGCTTTATCTTGCTCTCCACGCCAGTAACTAGAGATTCATCTCTGCTGTATATTCTGCATAGTAAACACAAGCCAGCAGCAAAACTCCAACACTCATATTGATTACGGGCATAAGGATAAAGAATATGGCATCTGCAGACACAGTTGGATGTTGATGAACCTATCCCCTTTGGAAAACAGTGTGTGAATTCAGCAGAAACTTTTCTTACACCCTGTTTTTTGTTGTTGTTGTTGTTTTGTTTTTTTCAAAGCTCTGCTGAAATGAAGGATTTTCAGTGTTATCCATTTTAAATGAAACAACTGAAACCACAGCTTCAGGTTCTCGTTAATGCTGAAAATTACCCACTTCGGTGTATTGTTTTAAGCTAACGATAACATGGCACGTTGCAAGGCTCAAAGCAGCTGCTGCAATCATCGTGTTTACTGCTAATACTCAAACAAGCGCTACTCACACTGTTTTTATAATTGAAGTTAGTTTTTGTTTTTTTTTGGTACTGATATTTCTTCAGTATAGAGTTTAGTATATTGTCATATGCTATGACACATTGTGGAATTTTGTTCTTGTTACTAAATTGCAGTATTAACTGTATTAATCCAAAATACATTGCGATATCAAATTTTAAAAAGTAAAGAGGTCATTTTTAGTGTCTTTTTCAAACCTGGCAGCGTGCTCAGGATAAAAGAGGTTTAATAATTTAATATCAGCAAAACATTACCTCTGTATCAATGTGCTAGACTTCAGTGCCACAGGGAACCTAAGTCTATCAGATCAGGGCACTGTGGACTGATTGAAACTAAAAGGAAATAAACACTTTCAAGGGTTACAATGACAACATTTAAGGAGAAAAAAAAAAGAAAATAGTTCTTAAGAGGCCATTCAGTATACTGTTTGTCAAGCTGAAGGGTAAAATGGTGCTCCAGCTGTACTCTGCTGCTTACAACTCTGTTACAACTCTCATAACTGTCACAAAATCAATACCTTGGCATTTTTCCAAAACACCTGCCAGCGTAGTCCGAGGGATGAGAACGTGACCTGGAAATGGGACATTTTGTGCAGAATATGAGCATGTCCTTCACTCGAGCCAGAATTTCCCACCTGACAGCAGAAGTGATGAAGGCTTTCATCAGGAGTTGGTGAATTGTGTGCTCTTTTTTTATATTTCATTATGTCAACTTAACTCTCCCTGACTCTTCCCTATGAACCTGCAAAGTTGAGTAACAGGTTATTTACCACATGGGCAGCAAATATCAGTCAGCTGAGATTGTGAATCTATTGTCTCTCGTTTTCCTCTACTTCTCCCAGCACTAATGAACTTATACTTTCATATTTATCATAGAAATGGTTTTAGATAAACCTATTACCTAATTAGCTAAAACAAGAACAATTTAAACTTGTTTTGTGGTGACCATTGACTGTAAATAGCTATGCCATCCAGTCACACGACATAGATTTTTACGGAGAGCCACTGAGGCCCATTTTTCCTCAAACTGCATGGCACCATGCTGCAAAGAGGCGGGACAACACTGTCAAAGCTAACAGCTGGCTGTCATACAAGCACATGAAATGAATCCAAGCATTTATATGGTTATCTTCATTAATGTATCTGATGTGACACAAAATAATTCATCACCCATACAGTTGTCATGGATATAAAATCTAATTATAGAGATCAAAACTGTTTCATGTACCAGGCTGTACATATGTTTAATTCTGCTGCAAAGTTGGCACTTTTAACAAAGGGGTCAATGGGGATTTGCTGTTTTGAGCCAGAACCTAGTGGTCAGTCTAGGAACTGCAACAAAATGTATTTTCTGCATTGAGCTTTAATCCAGAAATCCAGAAGTGTGAAGGTCTTTATGCACTTACCATGGCATTTTTCTTTCTTTCTTTCTTTCTTTTTTTTTTTTTTTACTGCCATGATGCACCACATTTAGGTCAAAAGTGAAGAGCTGATTGGCAAAGGTGAATTATAAGAAATGTGCTCAAAACCAGCAGAATGTGTAACTGGCGGTCATCTGGTGACTGAAGTTTCGAAATTCAAACATCTTGTAGTTTTAATGATCAGCTGGAAAGAGATAATCTACATTACATAAGGTGGCGGACAGCAAAATTCTTATGCGTCTTGGCTGATTAAAATATTGGATTTTGGAGGGCAAAATTTGACTATTTTCTTTTTTTCTTTCTTTTTATAATTAATTCTCCACAAACATAATTCTTGAATCCCCATGACGGACGGACGGATGTTGTTATGGAAAACATTTACCTTTATATCTACAGATGGGAGGGTTCTTCTCCCCAGTCCTGCATGTTGCACCATCATATTACTGCAGTAGCACAGGATGGACACCAGAAAGAAGCATTTTATCATTAGTGGATGCTATTGTTTCTCCTGCGTTTTGAAAGGAAGGGTGAGGCAGGGATATTCACACGGTTGTAGTTTGCAACATATCATTACAAACATTTGGAGTATTTTTTTTACTACAATAACACACACACACACAATAAAAACTTTCAAATGTCCATGAATGCATCTTGCAGGTTTACCTATGAACCCACCACCAGGGTCGCCTGATCAGCCACTTTACAAAAAGTTCACTCACAACCGTTTCCATCAGTACAGAACGTATAAAACCAATTGCAACATTTTCCAGCACTCCACTTCATGCTATTTACATCTTCCAAGTAAACTTTCTTTTCAATCTTTGGTACTGTCAAAGTCAAATCCAGAAGAACCTGATTTTTAATTTTTTTTTAATTAATGTATTTTTTTGTATCAAAGAAGGAAAGAATTAAGATTCAGTCTGGCAGTTTTCATTACATTTTGTCAATTATGTCTTTAGACCTACTGTTTAAAACAGTGAAGGTCTGAGGGTTCTTAGTTCTACAGTGAAAGAAAGCTAGAAAGAAAACATTTTTTGTTTTCATGTTGTAAGATAATTTGAAAAAAAAAATCGCCCTGAGAACCATTTCTGCATCTTCACTTTTTGGTCAACTTTTAAAAAAAAAGGCTGAGATTAATTCAGTCTAATTTTATTTTATCTTACCCGCATCTCTTTTTTTTAATCTTGTTTTTACAAGGGTCTTTCTATCCTTTTCAAGCACTTTTTTTGTCATATATAAAGTTAACTCACTTCAAACCAATAAATATAACCTTGACTTTGAGTTCACTGTTTTGTTTTGTTTTTTGTTGCTTTTTAGAAAAAGACCCAAAATGAAAACACCTTATGACCCTCTCTGCTGTGCTTTATCACAAACAAAGCCAGTCACTATAAATCAGGGATGTCCACATCCAGTCCTCAAGGGCTGTTGGTGATGATCCAGTCATTTGAAACAGGTGTGTTGTGCCAGGGACGTACCTAAGACGTATAGGACAATGGCCCTATAGGACTGGATTTGGACACCTGCCCTAGATGCAACCACTATGCAGTAAGATGACAAATGTAGAAGGATCAGTGAATGACGCTGGATGGACGCTTCTCCTGGCTCCTGTTAAGATATGTCTAATCTGAAGTGGGTATGCCGAACCATAAATTAAATCTTTTTTTTTTTTATGCTAGTGTTGTAATTCTGAAAGTGATTTTTATTCCAAGCATTTTTTTTTTAAACCATATTCTCCTTCCCAGCTGGCCCACTCCTGTCAGGTGAGTCATCAGTAGGAGGAGAAAGTTGTTCATAGCCAAAACCCTTTTTTGAAGATTTAGGAGCATATTCAAGCTCTTGTGTCATAAACAAAACACAACATTACTGCTGATATCCAGGTTTTTGTTCTAGGTGACGGTTTATGTCTTTTGAGATGTGATCTGAACTGACAGCAGCATGAAAAAAGAAGCACAGGCACGCAGACCTCACAGTCACAAGTGTGCACTATTAACTTAACAGAATTTTACAAATTGCATCTGATATGTTTTTTTTTTTTTAGTCTCTTTATTTTTCTCAAGAAAATAAATGCCATCAGTGTGCCTTTGTTGCCTTTCTATGCAGTTTAATTAAATCATGTGTCATGAAGTCAAGGGCTCACAGAAGACAGATTAAAGTATGTGCTAGGTTATTGAACAATGACAGTGTGAGTTGTATGAATAGTTTTAAATACCAAATTTATCAAATTTGTTGAATAGAAAGCAAATAAGCTACCATTCATTAATCTATAATTTAATGAGTTCCCTTCAGCATGAACCAGCTGCCTTTTTTTCAATTATTTTTTGACATACTTTATTTGTGTTGATCTCATTTTCAGATGTTGCCAGCTGCTGCCCTTAAAAGGGAAGGGGGTACTGGGCGCAAACTACATGGGAACAAACTAGACAGCGGCTTCCAAACCTTAGTAGAACATTTAGTAGCCACAATAAAGGACTAAACAGAAGTCTTCCCGATATCTTGGTGGAGTCTAAAGTAAGGCAGGAAGGAGAGAAGACTGAATTCACATTCATCAGGTGACTCAAAACATGACTCCTGATGAATATTAATGAGTAATCATGTCGAGTGGATGCATAACAAGCAGCTGCTTGTTATGAAGTGCTTTGTGCCAAAAAAGAGAGAAAGAGATTTGTGTATTTGTTTTTATTTCTGATAAATTTGAATGCATTTCCTTCATGTCCAAATCATACCTTCAAAAACAAAAAAAAACAACAAAAAAAAAGCCCCAGAATTTTTACATTTGGATCCTGCATTGTTGGTATTCATGTTTGCCAATTTGCAGTTTTCTTTGTTTCATTTGTTGGCAAATTCCAACATTTTTCTGTCTCTATAGACCTGTGGACTCGTGCTCATCTTCAAGACCACCAATAGCCCTCCTTAATCTTTGATCATGAAGTTTTAATGTAGCAGAAATAGGTATTCTGAGTTTGTTACATTGCAGAAAAAAATGATCAGTGCCTCAGTCAAATATAAATTATGAAGACAATAGCCAAGTACATAGAATAGCTATCATAATTCTCAGAGAGTTGAGCAGGATCTCTTTCTGCAACTTTGCACAAAATCACAATACAAAATCACAAATGCATGCAGCAAATGTTGAATATTATATTCACCTCTTAGTTTAGTTGACAGCATTTGTTAAAATGAGCAACTTTTCGCTCTCATGGTGTGTGCAGTTCCTGCCAATGGTGCAGCCAAGCTGACAGTATTCTCAGGATGTTGGCCAAGGGTGGCCAATTTGGCTATGATACTGTTTCAGTGGTGCATCTGTTAATCCCAGCTGTCTTTGCTGAGATTTTCAAAACTGTTTGGTTAAAAAGAAAGAGAAAAAACAAAGAGGTTGTTGTTAGTCACCCTTTATCAGTGCAGCTCTGGATTATTATATAGGTCTCAGATTTCAGGAGGTGCATAGTCCTAAAAGCTCTGTGGTATATTCTGATAGAAATTTGTCTATTATCCAACCAGTATAGACCTAAATTCTGCCAACGAAGGCATTGGGGGAAGATGCATTTCTGTAAAAAGGGCAATATGACTGGTTCATGCATGTGTGGATGCTTAAAAAGTTGAACTTCTGATGGGAGCAACACTTCCACTGTGATGCAACTGACCTGCAGTTAAATTTAGCATCGCTTGAAATCGTGCCATTTAAGGTCATTGAACAGCATTGACATTTTCAACATGTGTGTGTGAGAAGAGTCTTCCCGATTGGCATCATGATACCTAATTTGAGACCAGTCCCGACAAATTCTGAACAGAAACATGACCGTGTTTAACAGTCTAACTCCATTATTCAGTACAGTCAGTCCTCTGTTTTAGGTTTGAATTTGCTTTACTCACTTTTTTTTTTAAGAGTACTCCTTTTTGGCTCATAAATGTCCTTTAGTATGCAAAGCCTGAACATCAATGATATATTCTAATAAAATCAGTAAAAATTGCACCTTTTTATGGATTAGCCTGATGTTTTGAAGTTCTATTTAAAAGGATTAAAGAGTAAAATTTCATGTTTGTTTGTTTTGTTTTTTTAATTATTATTATTTTAAAAGCAATGCCACTGCAGGATCTATGCATATAAATATGCTAAAAATGTAATCTGACATGACCTAACAGCATGTTCATTAGGCTTCAGGACTCCAGGCTCTTTCTCAACACAGCATTTCTGTACCAACTGAAGCGTCAGATTGGCATTCAGCAGGAGTTTCCTCTTGTTTATGTTACTGCATCAATAACTTCTTAAACATAAAAAAATATACACCTTTTTTCACATTCACAAAAAAAAGGGCAATGACTTTCTTACAAGTAATACTGTCTGTGGCAGCTGTATGTTTCACTCCACTGTTGATGAGGAAGACAGGAAACACTGCAGTCACGTGGAGCTGTTGGTATGGCTACAACAAAGGTGTGGTGTAGAGCAGCAGGTAGCAGTGATTTTTCCCTGAGAAGGAGCAGAAGTGATAGACAGAGACACATCAGGTTTGTTTGTGCTATATTTTGAGCTCTTCTAAGAGATGAGGCGGTAAACAGTGAGCCGCCTGCGGCTCTGTCATACATAACGTTGGGTAAGCTGAAGCAACCAGAGCTTAATCCTCTTCCACTCTGCAGGGCAAAGCAGGGAATCAGCACACATTGATTATTACATGACAGTGTTTATAGTTTTAAAGTAAATCTGTAGCTCGGTAACTAGCAAATGATAGCAGGTGATAAGCAGGAATTTGATTGTTAGGGTGATTTATCTTGTGCTTATTATCATATTTTAGACATACAGCCAAGTGATAAAGAGGAAAAAACAGAAATGGAGACCTGTTTTGTGGAATACAGTACTTGTCATTACTCAACCAGCACCTCAGAGTAACAGGATTCAGCCTTCCATGAAGAAGCTCTTTATCTATGCATTTTAAATTCCTTTAGGTTGGTTTTTACCAGGCAAACATGCCTGCCATCCTTTCACCCAAAGTTCTTTGATCATTTTTTTTTTTGACCTCCTGTGCCCTCCTCCACCACAGCAGTATATTCACATGACAATTCATCCGGCACTCCATCAGCATTAATAATGCAACCTGACATATATTGTATAAGGCTGAGTATGAGGTGTCACTAACAGTAACAAACAAGTGGGGAAATGGATGATGTGATAAGGCACTAAAGGAGATAGAGAAAGGGAGGGGAGGATCAAAGGTTTAGCAGTTCACTTCACCTCAAGTTGTTTTAGTATTTGACAGAGAGTCTCTAATCCTCTCGGCTAAGATTACCTGTGTCACCATTTTCAGTCCTGAAGTTAACAGATATTTCTGCAGAGTCATGTTAATTTGTCCTTGCTTCATCACATACAGTCATGTTCAGGTTTTTCTTGTGCCACTATTTTATTTTAATGAATTATATTGAAAAGATAAGGGGAAAAGGTAATGTGGCATCATTGTGGAGGAATTTGTCTATTGTCCTATTGCCTTTACCACATTGCTTCAATTCATTCAGGTCGTTGATGCCAGAGTTCTCTTAAGGGAAGGGTAAATGAATTCTGACCCAAAACACATTTGATCACGTTCAGTGAATATGTGCTGACCAATCAGGCCTGATCTTTTTGTGATACAACTGTAATAATTATGTAAAAGACAAAAAAAAAAAAAAAGTATTTGTAAACATCCCAGTAAGCTGAATAGAGAGTTGCCCATCCTTCAAAGTGAGTGTTTGTGATGGGGAGAGTTGTCTCAAGGAGCACTGGAGGGAGAGCGAGGGAGGAGCTAGTACTCAATCACATGTAATGCCATAATGTTTGAAAGAACAAAGTCCCACAGTCTGAGAAAATCTTTCCTTTTAATTGAGCATTTTACTCCCTGACCAGGGGGTAAATTTGCTGGGGTCCCCACTCCAGGCGAGACCGGCCATCTTGAATGCTTTCCCAGTCTAGTAGGTTTAGAAATTTGGTTTTATAACTCTTACCGGTGTCTCAGATTGGTGTGCAGAAACAACTGCTTCTCTAAAATCACAACTGATGTCTTACCCCTGTTAGCATTGTTTTAATACACACACCTGAATACTCAAGGCCAACAAACTACCAAAATGTCTACTTGTATAGCGGCCTGCACACCTGTGTTCAGTTTATACGGTATTGACGATTAGCAGCACCTGACTGCCGGGTGTGTCAGATTTGCCATGGATGCCTGGGATATGTCCCCAGCACTATTTATTATGTCCAATTTTGTCCCCAGCACTTTTAAAAATGTTTACCAATTCATCATTAATGAAGAGAGAAAAGTTGGTGGCAGGTAGGTCACATACAAACCTATTGTGACGGAAAATGTCCACATTATGAACCAAAATCACCAAAACAATGTGCTGTCCAACTTGCAATAATGTAACTTTGATTAAATAATTTAGGTTACTTTGACTCCAATGAGCATCAAGTTTGGAAAATTATGTGATAGGCATGCACAGATCATGATGACTACCTCACTGCATGATAAGTGCCTTTTTTGTTTTTTTTTCCAGCTCCAGTTTTTCTCTTAAACATGATGCAGTACGGTCAGTTAGCCTAGCATACTGTTAAACCACAACTTTTCTTTTTTTAATTAATGAAAAAAAACCAAAACATGTTTACTAATTACAAAGCATTATAATGAAGAAATAGTTATGGAATAAATCTCAAAGACAGACATTATTGACATTTTTATTCAGAAAACAGCAGGTCCTTTTCCTGTCTGTAAAAACCATTATGCTTGTGACACTGTTGAAATAGATAAATGTAAATGTATATTGAAAAGGGATATGGAGGAGGGACATAAGGAAAGACATTTGGTTTACTTAAACTTTGCAGCTGGTTACATCTTTTGAGTATTTGCACATGATGGTCAAAGGCTAGCCATTGGTTCTAGGCTAGCAACAATTATGATCTGGTTGTTGCTCCAGAAGGAACTGCCTAGTTAGCTTAGGCTATGTTGCATTGCAGCTACAGACCGTGGCATTATTAGGCCAATTTGATTATCTGGTTGAGACATTTTTAGGATAATGTTAACTTATATTTATAACTCTCATCCCGCATGACCTGTGGGATTCTCCTAAACTGTGCATTTGATGAGTCTGTTTATCTGACAGTGTAACGATAAGTGAAGTCGACCATTGCTAGTGTTGCTGGTGAAGATTAGGCAGAAGCAATACCCCCGATTTTTCTTTTTAAATTCTCTTTTGGGTGCATCTTTTTGGATGCGTAGCAAGACATGGGCTACACCACCCATAAATACTTCCTCTTCTACAAAAGGTTGATACTCTGTCACTCGTTTCATTTCATAGCCCCTCCACACTCAGGTAAAGTTTGCCTGGTAAACTTTATTGATATCAGGAGGATTGTTTAATTGTTGACTCTGTTCTTTGTCCTGTGATGTGGATTTTAAATATCCTAAGCCAATAGCCTGGTGGTTTCCAAAACCACTTGGAAAACAAGACAAAGCACGTGTGTGGCTTTCAACTTTTATTGACTGAATTCGATTTTCAACACCTGTCAACACATTTTAATGTGAGTTGTATGTAGTGAATGCTGTAATGAAAAATCAAACAGATGAACACAGAACTGTATCCAACACTTTTCAAACGACACTCAAGCTTATGGTTACTGCTCCCTGGAAGTTTTAAAAACAAACTGATGCCCTTGCTGGCTGCAACAGTAACATCCTGTCAAAGAAGTAAGGGGGTACTTAATATTGACCACGTATGTTTTCTTCCCATTCTCGTCTTCATTTTTGCTACATAACTAGTTAAAAACTGTTGTTGTTTGACTGGCTTCTGCACATGACTGTATATTTCGGGAAGGACAATATTTGACATATCAACAGCTGACATTTGACGCAGTTCAAAAACAGCCCCTATGGTCTTTCCTTTTTAAGGTGGGCCATCAGCCTGGAAGCGATGTTCTCCTCATATGAACTTCTGCCATTTGAGTGTTTTGAGTTCATGTGTAGCTCTCGAGAGGACGCAAGCGTTCATCCACTGTTTGAATTACATCATGTGGTCAGGATTTGCTACGGTGCTTTAAGGCTTACATGTCATCCAGTGTTGCACTTAAAGGATCTGAAGGCTTTCCTTCATTTCAAGTGCTTCAAATCACATTTTACATTTCATTATTTCTAGAACAGAAAGGATCCTTTGCTGAGATAAAAATAAACACTCAAAACCTTATTTTCTAACATCATAACCTTGTTCTGTGACAGCAGTCACTCTGAAAAAGTCGTGGCTCTTTATCCTGCATGAGTGATGTCTTAGTTTGAAAGAACCACTTCAAATGCTTATTTTGATGCCCTTTTCCAAACCGTGCCACAGAGCCCATTTTTTTTCTTTTTTTACTATCTCTCTCTCTCTTTCTATATATATATATATATATATATATATATATATATATATAGTTTCTAACTCCTTCAAGTGAAGTTTCTTGAGCTTATTGGTGTTATTCATAAAGCCATATGGTGCCTGGTGAATTTTATTTTGTTGCTTTAAGAAGGGAAGAATTGTCGAGGGCAGCAGAAAACTCTATAAGCCTCTTCAGCCACACAAAAGACAGCATGTGCTGTCAAACTGTCAAAACTTACGCTTGAAGACTTGTGATCGACCTGCCGTGTGAGAGTACTTCATCGCTTTTATGTCTTCAGTGTGTATGACTGACTTTATGTTGTTCTGTATGACTGGCTGCAGAACTACTCATGTTTGTGTATCTTTTTTTAATGCATCCATATGCAATATGTCTCTCCATCTTGTGGACAAACCTCAATATTTATTCTGTCTTACCAAAATTGAAAATATAAGTGACTATCATATATTTTTTTTTTCTGGAGCACAGGCAACAGAGGGTTGAAAAATTAAGTGGTAGTGAAAAGAAAACCCTAGAGGAACATCTTATACCTAATTAGGTCAATTGGCATCAAGATATTCACATTGTTGAGAACGAAAAGAGCATCAGAAATGCAGAGTATCTTAGAAATAAAGATGGGCAGAGGTTCAGCAATCTGTAAAAACCTGTCTACAACGTGTGAAACAGTTTACAGAATAATGTTCCCTGGCATAATCAGTGAGCTTTTGATTTTCTCATCATCTACAGTACAAAACATCATCGACAGATTTAGAGAAGCTGCAGAAAGGCAGCACTCCACAAAGGACAGGTAATAGACACAGAATCATGAAGACCTCAGAAACACTTATCGGAATGAACGTCGAACAACACAGTTCACTGCAAGTTAAAGCTCTATTGTGTGAAGACGCTATCATCCATAAACACCACTGATGTCAAACTGAAGGTCCACGGGCCAGATCTGGTCCGTTACTTCATTTAATATGGCCCGCAAGAGCGTACAAAGGCAATCATATATTTATAATTTATATTTATTTCTGAGGAAATGTGTTCAGTGTGACTGCTGTTTGATTCAGTTCTGCCATTAAAAGTGGAATAACTGAGGTGGAGAGCAGCTGGTTTCATTCAAAAAGTTGTTATTTAGAAGACGTTGGTAAGAGATTCTACAACAAAAGGTTGCTTGGTTTTGTCATTTTTGTAAATATTACTTTTTTTAAATAACTTTTTTCATGCCTACAAATAATTTTATGTCAAAATGTTACAAAACGTTGACATTTTCCCACAAAAATGTAAATTTAAGTTATAAAGTCTTGAGCTTGCAAGATTTGTAAATTTGTAAACAAAATTTGCCTTTTTTTTTACAAAAGTAACAATCTTAATTTTTTTTTATTTTACAAGAAAAATATGTTATTTAAGTACAAAAGTAAAAATTGTATGGTTTTTTTTTTTTTACAAAATCACTTCTTTTTCATCAAAAAAATGGTCAAAATTTGCCATTTTACAACAATATAGGGGGGTTTGTACAAAACCTTGATATGCTATTTTTATGACATTATAAATTTTGTGTAACTTGAGATTTTGACAAACATTTTCTTCTTTTTTTTATATTTTACAACCGATTCCAGGAACTAGCAGAAAATCTCACAACATTGAGAAAATAAAGAATAACTGGCCCTTTAACCATGGTAACCATGGTGATGATGTGGTCCAGGATGAAACAGAGTTTGACACCCCTCTTGTAGACCAAAGCTTATTTGAAATGGACTGATGCAAAGTGGAACACTATCCTCTGGTTGGATAAATCAAAATATTTGGAGACCAAGGACACCACATCTTCTGAACAGAAGATGTTTGTTTTTTTTATTATTATTTAAATCCAGTCTGTCAGCAAGGCAATGCCAAACAACATAGTGCATCCATGACAAAAGCGTGGCTCTCTAGTCGAAAACTGCAGCTGCTGCATTGACTTCAGTCCAGTTCTTTCACCAACAGGAAACATTTGAACGATCTTGAAATAAAAAGACATTCAGTGGCCTGAATCTCACATCCGACAAGAATAAGATGACATTCCTCTTGCAAAAGTACCGCAACTGTTCTCTTCAGGTCCTGAACATATACAGATACTAGACAGTGCTAAACAACATCTCATTGCAACTTTTTTGAGGCATATTGCTTTTAGATTAAACATTTCATATGAATAAAATGAGTGTTTCATCATTGTATTCCATTTTTTTATCTACATTTCAGTTCATCAGCTTTCATAATGAAGACTTCAAATGTTTTCCTCATGATAAAACACTTGAATTTATGGCATCTGGGCTTTAATCTAATCAGTCTCCTTTTATTAGGCCCATTTAGCGACATGGGAGGTGAAAAATATGACTTAACCCCAAATACATAGAATCAGAGCCCACAGGTAGAAGCTGGGATTTTAGGAGTGGCAGCTTGGTGGATGAGAGACATTAGAAGCCACGTGGCAGCTGAGTACCTCAATGCTCCTTAAATAAACATGTGAACAATGTAGATTGCTATAAACAATGTTGTGGGGAGAAAGCAAACATAAAATACTGTTCAAGATTTCTGCCTGAAGTAGCTCCTGAGGTACTGCCTTATTTTCCTTTGTCCAAACTTTTCTGGAATTGGGGTTACATCTACAAGTGAACATCTTTAAAGACTACGGCTGTTAGCGAGGCATCCGAATACTGTAACTCTTTTAATTGCACTTGGCTGTTTCACTGCACAGACTGTGCAACTAAGGGGAATTGAATGGAGGGGGCGTGAGGATGCTTTTATTTACAGATGGAGAGGGTGGGAGCTGCGTGCAGTCAGCCAATTAAATATAGATGTTGCAGATTCAATTTCCCTTACAACTGTCATCTGTTTTGTGTGTGTGTGTGTGTGTGTGTGTGTGTTTGTTTTGCTTGTTTTTTTTTCTGCAGGAATCTGCAGTGCTTTGTTCTAAGCATCCATTGGTGAGAATAAAAAAAAATGTGTCATACTCTCTGCAGCAACAGTGATGTGGCCCTTCTGGGACTCCTATGTTATTGAAATTCAGCTCTTAAATGCAGGGCCCGCTAAGGCTCCTTTGATTTTGGAGGAACTATGCCCTTCACCACAAGAGGCTACTCAGATATGCACATTTTAAAAGGAGGAAAATCAATTGAATTGAACTCCCAGTGAGCTCAGCTTTTGTCTAGATTTCATTCAAGCTCACAAAGAAATGTTTGATTTGCACACCCCAATAGTGCTCCAACTTATGAAGTCTAGAGAGGGATAAAGCAAGTACATGGATTATTATTTTCTTTGACTTGCTTTTCACAGATAAAGCAGAATGTAATTATTTTGAAGTCATTTGAACACTGTATCTTACAGACACTTGTACAAAGACCGGCATATTTGAAATTGAGGATATATTTATTTTAGGTCGCCTAGCCAGGCTTCCTAATTATTTTCCTCTTTGATTTAAAGAAAATGCCTGGTTCCACTGGCTAGGGAAGCAACCAATCAAAGAAACAGAGCAGGAACCACACTAGTATCAACAAAAGAGATCCAAAATGGCGTGCAGTGGAGTAGGAACACTGGGGATGAATGTTGTCTGCTTTGTACAGAACTGGAGCTGTTATATGTCACTCTGCAGCTATCTTGGTTGTTTTGAATGATGGCTCTTGGACGCTCTTGTAAGAGTCATCACATAAAGCCCACCTCCTTCCAGTTGTGATTGGTCTGGTATGTTTTGTACCAGTGGCTATGGCTCCTAACATAACTCAACTAATGAGGCTAATTGGCAGCAGTTCGTCACAGGATATAATAAGGGGATTCCCCCAGTTCAGATGGAAGTTTTCACCATTTTGTAAAAGCTGCTTATCAATAATGCACATATTTACAGAAAACAATATCTGCACTATCCTGCAACTGCAAAAACCTTTTAAAATCCTAATCAGAGCAACATAGTTGAAGGCTGAAGGATATAAGTTAAAGGGGATACATTCATTGTAAATTAGTCGAGAAATGTTAAGTTTAAAGGAGCAGAAGCAGAAACAAGGATCTCTCTACAGACTCAGCCTTCAAGATTTCTATCTACAGAGAGATCTCTGTGCTGTTCAAAGTACCGATGAGTTCAGACAGTTCTGCTGAAATCTCCAAGGTGACTGAAATGAACTTCCTGTATCACCAATGATTGTCCAGTTTACCTTCACGTGTGGTTTCAGCCTCTAATGGCAAATGCATTTGACTGATTGGTTTCCTGGTAGTTGTAATTACTGAATGCCTTCACCCAGGCTTTGGATTTCACACCGGCAAAGCACAGACTTTGTCTCAATTAGCTTTTGACTTTATCTGCTCTCCCTTTCTGAGCATCTCACACCTCCGCGGCAACAACAATGATGTTTGTACCTGTTATACACAGCAGCACTATCAGTTCAATCGTTGGCATGACTTTGAAGATTTGTCACAGAACCATGAAGATGCTTTGAAGTGTTGGGGATTCTTTGAAGTATGATGCAAGGATTTAGTTGGTTTTTTTTCTACTTTGCCAAAGTTTCTGTTAGCTTTGAACATTTGGGCAATAAGAAGCAGGAACAATCATAAGCATAAACATAATGATTTATATCATCAAAGTGTGTCTCAAGGGCATTTAAACTGCAGTTTTCAGCGAGCATGTCCCCATAGGTCCCTTCACACTTAACTGTCTGTTTTATATTTACTTTAGTATTTTCTGCTCTAAGAGAGTCACACTTACTTCTAGTTTCAAACTTTCTTAATCTCAGTGTTGGCAACACAAGTGGTGGAAGACATTAACTATAAGAAGAGACTTAGAGTAAATTTATGATGAGGCCTTGAGGAGCAAATCACATCATCATCATCATCCCAATAAACATGACTCCATTTCAGGGAAAAGAAAAAGAAAAGAACTTTATGGAACATGAATAATCAGAAAAGGCTTTGGAAAACATATCATTCTAGATGTCTCTGTAGATTTATGAAATGGTCTGTTTCTTGCTTCTTTTTTTTAGTTTAGTTTTGTTTTTATTTTATTCAATGATGACTTTGGACCTCAGGACTGAAACAGAAATAACTTAGTGCCTTAAACATTTACAGCCTGACATAAAAAATGAGAAATTATATTTTCCTGAATCTGAAGTGCCTTGGTCTTTTTTTTTTTTTTTTTTTAACAAAATCCCCCACAAAATGAAATTGCTATGCTTATCACTGTCACTAACCATTACCATAAACTGATTAATAAGTTGCCCAGTTAATTGGCAAATTATTGACCACCTTTAAATCATCAGCATTATGAAAATGCATATCAAAGTACTATGTACACAAAATGAAACCACACTATTTTCATATTAAATAACTTAATGTGACCCTCAACAGAACCAAATACAGGTTTTAGGATTCTACTGTATTTAACAATAATGATGATGATGATGCATTTTATATATATTGCCTTTCAGAGCCCTACTAAACTGTTTTTGGAGTAAATTTCCAAATATTTTGCACTTGGCAGGCAAAGTAATTATGAATGAAAATAAACCTGACTTTGGAAACACTGAAGGACAAACTGCCCGTTGAAACCTAATGGCCATAAAAAGGAACGTAAGGGCCAAATTTTTTTGGCCAACTCTCTATGTTTCAGCTGCCTCTCTCCGGCTGTTTATGTCAAATATGAATTTAATGAATGTCCCGAGAGCTGATTGATTGTGTTGCTTTCACCATCAACGAATGCCCAGGCCAGCTGCACTTCACAGCAGATGGAAAGTAGAACTTTGCATCCAAGTGCATCCAAGCCATCACACTCTGCTTCACTGCCGTTCAAGGAAGGTGATGGAGAATCATCTTCTCATGAAGTAGTGTCTCTGCCAAATGGAGCGACAGGCAAGGGCAGCTGCTGCCGGACATGGCCTCTCCTGACACTCGGGTCACAGCGACACTACAGATGGCTGACTGCTGGTGGTGGCCGGCACCACCAGAGAGGCAACGCCAAATATATCTTTGCATTTTTTTTTTTTTTTTGTTTGCTCTTGGCTCAGGCTCAAAAAAACAGAGGACACCTCTGTGTATTCATATGCACAGCTCTTAATGCGAACAAATTGCTCAAAATGCAAAAGAAATTGCTTATTCTGAAGACATTATACAGATAATATTCCTCCTTTCTGCATGGTAATGCTATAAACAAACCCATGAAATTTAAGGTCATTTAATTTCCTCTGAGCTGTTGCCAAAGCTTTGAAGCTTTAAAACAAATAAATAAATAGACCGTCATTCTTTCGCAGTGCAAGCTTTTGAGCAGAGAACAGCTCGCAGGGGTGACCATAAATAAGAAATGTCCTCTCTGCAAGCCATTAATTAAAGGTAGCCAAGAACAAGATGAAGTGAAATGCTCCCATCACTGACATAACATGCTGCCTTTTCACTGCATGAATGTTGCTAATGCTAATGCCAGGGCTGCAGCTCGTGTTTTGCACTGCAGTCAAATACTTTTTAAAGGGCTGATTAATGTTGCTAATGACGAACTGGGACTTTGCTTTACCTCGACAGCAGAGGAGATGTTAACAAATGCTAATTAGGTCCCATTAAAAATTTGTCCCAGCAGCAGCTGCAACTTGGAGCACTGATGATTACACATCCAGACTTAATGGGGAGGGCAGTCAGGAACAGTCGAGCAAAATACTGTATGTTGCAAGGATCAAATCAAAGTGTACCTTTACAATATTTGCTGGAGTCTAGCACTTTGGTTTCATTTGTTTCATTTCATGTTTTAACTTGCTTCTTTCAATGTAATATACAAAGAGTTGCAATACAATTGAAAGAAGAAAAAAACCCTGAATAACCCCATTCATGTAGATTAGATTGAGTAGTTTGGTACTCACAGTTTTAGGAAAACGGTTATCTGTTGTGTTTTCAACTATTTCAGCTCTTCACTACTTTTAGATTTTTATGTGAGCAGTGGATCATCTGGTGGTCTCTTGTCGTGATGAAACCACAAAGAATTATCACCTGAATCTGCAGTTTCTCTCAGCTCTGCTTAATTTTATGTCATCTTCCAGTCGCAGATTTTATGACTCGCAGCGTCACTATTTTTGGTTTGCCCTCACCTCTCTCATGGTGTCAGTTTTGGCCACAGCAGACAGCTGTTCAAAAGCTCTTCACAGTTACAGCAGTATCAGTATACTCTGTAACCAGAACAGAGACAAAGTTGGCAATAAAAAGTTGAAAAAAAGCTAAAGAAAAAGTGAATTAACTTTAAACTTACATGTTTAAATCTATAAATTTGAAAATGATCACTCTGTTTCTTTCTTTACAACTTCTAAAGAGTTTTGTTGAGCATTTTACTACTAAAACTTTTTTTTCTGACCTTTCTCAATACCAACTGACACATATAAGACCCCAAAGTTGAAGCTAGAAGGAAGGAAGGTTTGGATATGCTTTTTTCAGTCAACCACCATAGAGAGAGATGTCTAGGAAGCAAGTGGATAAGCTTATGATAATAGAGAAACAACAGTTTTGTGCACAGAATGCAGTGTTTTGTTTTTCACCGAGATGTGGCCTCAGGAGCATGTCCCAGAACAGCTCCCCCAGAATGCTAAATGTTGTCCCATGGCAAAAGATTTCATTTCATGACTATGCAAAACATATATTCAAATCCTTGAACATAATATTTAATAATAAGGATTGTGTAATTTTATTGAAACAACAATTGTGAGTTGTTTTAGAGTTGGTACTGTTGTTTCTTTAACAAAAGGGGTGCCACTGGGTTCAGCACTGGGCCCTGTTCTGTTCAACATTTGTTTTAACAGCATTATACTGTATGTGCAATAAGAAATTGCATTGACTATCTTTATGTTGATGATAAATGTCACTGTTTGCTAAATATACAATATTCACCTTTAGTCTGACATTAATTCTCTGTGAAAATAAGACCAAACCCTTTCCTGTCAAGAGCTAGGAAAATGGCAGATGGTGGTTTATTTATCAACACTCTGCAGGGCACAGTTTTAGGCCTACAGAATACAAATATTCGGGTATCTGGTTGCATTTCAAACTTTCATTCAAATTTTATCTTGATACACTGACAAACTGGGAAAAAATAACAACTTGGGTGCTTATCTGTGTGATGGAACCGTTCAATGTGTGCCCCTGCTCCTCTTTTTTTGCCCAAAAAGAGCTCAGGGAGGCTCCAGCAGAGCTCCTTAACCATGAATAGGAAGAGGCAGATATGATGGATGGATAGACGGTTGGATGGTGGATCAGTAGTTTTACAGAAATAAATGAAATTTCCATTTGTCCTGCAGAAAATGGAACAGTGATTCTGTCTTTTTATCAGTATTGGACTATGGTGGTGATATCTAAAGACATTCTCCTACCTCAAATCTCTTTACACTGGACTCAGTTTATCATTCATCACTCAGATTCATTGTAGGTGTCAGTTTCCTCCCATATCATTGCACTTTGTACGGAAAAGTGGGACGTACACCTTCATCTGCGAGATGAAATATGCACTGGCTTCTTTTCATTTTTAACGTATTGAAAGACAACATGCAACCATGCTTTAGTTTTGTTTGTTTGTTTGTTTTGCTTTTGTTTGTTTGTTTGTTTGTTTTGCTTTGCTCTGCATGGCCTTGGAACATATTTTTAAATTTTGAAAAAATAAATAAATAAAATAATAATAATAATGATGGTACTGTGGACCAATGATGAACTGGCTAATTGCACCTGGCATGGGAAATTCTACATCTCAGCTTACTTGGGAACACCCAATGGTATTCCCCTGGAAGGACCAGAGGAGGTGGCTTGGGAGAGGACTGAGCCTTCATGCTGAGGCTCCATGTCACACAAGCTCAGATAAGTGGTAGAAAAGAGATGGATGGATTACTAATTATTCTGTTTTTCAGTCTAACAGATTTCGATTTAGTTTAGTCTATTGTCTGTGCTATTTGCTGTTTTCTATTCATTTACTTCCCATCCTGTACAATTCTAATGTTTCAGCCACCTCAGGTCGTCATGACTTAAATATATTGGATATTTTATATCCACTTATAAGTAGGACACTTTCCAAAGATTTATTTATTTATTTTGCATCATCGGAATGTTATTCCTGTCAGTCAAACTGGATTAAGATCAGACAGACTGATTTATTCTGGACTTAACAGATGAATGTGTCAACACTGCAGTTGTAAATAAATGTAGAAATAAAAGGTCTTGCTATTGCATTTGAAGTCGCCCCTGTGTGTCACATACATCAGACAGACTTGGGGTTGCAAGTGGAATTTCCTATTGTTCAAAGGATGAAATGCCGCAGCACACATGAATTTCTCCCATCACATATTATGCAGCTCCCTGGTGCAGGTAAATGAGAGTCAACAGAGAAATGACTCCATTTGCATGTTAGCTAATTGTATTATTGCTCCAGGCTTCCTAATAGTCAATGAATTTTCATAGAACAGAGTTGGGAGGGAATAAAAATGGTTGAAGTTGCAAAGCATGTAGCCCTTATTTGTTGTGAAATGAGGTTTGCCGCA
This sequence comes from Arrhamphus sclerolepis, assembly GCA_037176975.1. NCBI lineage: Eukaryota > Metazoa > Chordata > Actinopteri > Beloniformes > Hemiramphidae > Arrhamphus > Arrhamphus sclerolepis. The sequence goes on along the minus strand of JBAMYA010045943.1, from coordinate 14,572 downwards.
GGTAAAAGAAAAAAGTTCCCTCTGTGAAAGGCTGTGGTATTGAAACTGGAAAAGATGTATGAGGTGCAGGCAGGATAGTCTTTCTCCCAAGACCATAACCACCCAAGTGAAAAGGGAATTATTAAGCATAAATGAAATACTAAGCATTTATCAAGTAACCCTGTTCTTTCTAATGTAGCATGCCACAAACTGTATAACCCAGGACAGATCAATTGGATCGTCTTGCTTGCATTCAACACCGCCCTGCGTTATGCGAGGAAACCAAAAGAGGGTGAGAATACCTCAAAGTTCTTTTAAATATCATGAAAAAGAAACGGTGGATATTTGTACTTTTCCTATATTAAGCCATCCTTAAAGATTACAAGCTAAATGACTGATATAGTATCATTTATTATGTGAATTATCATTTATGCCTCTATGTGCAACTGGAAGCTCCCTGTCTGACGCGATGATCAGTAACACAAGAGCATCACATGAGGTTGTCCTGTCTTATTTCCTGTTCACTCTCTACACCTCAGATTTTCTTTATAACTCTGAGTCACGCCACCTGCAGCAGCGTTCTGATGACTCTGCAGTGGAGGTGTGTGTCAAACATGAGCAAGAGTCAGAACCGCTGTCTGGGGTGGTTCTGCAAGGAGGAAATGAGGAAGAGAAAAATTGCCAAACTTGAGATGAAACAAAACTAAATCTTGGACAGTGTCATAAAAGCAATTCAACCTCAACGCTTATAGGAGGACCCTCTAAGCTAATTACAGCAAAGGTTCCTTTGTGTTGCTTTAACAAAGGAGTGGACTGGAAGACCAACAGTGACGCTGTGTACAAGAAGGAGAAGAGCAGACTCTCCCTTCTGAGAAAAATGAAATCCTTTCATGTGTGCACCAAGATGCTGAAGATCATCTGCCAGTCTGTGGTGGCAGAGGTCTGTGGTCTGCTGGGGGAGCAGCATCAGTGCCAGATGTGCCGGAAGGATCAATAAACTCTTTCATGAGGCTGGAAAAACTGAACACATCTGAGTCAGTGTAAGTTATATGCACACCCATGTTTCCAAAACTGTTATCATCTCACCATTTCCTATTATCCTTGTCTTAATTTTATTTTTACTGGAAATCTTAAATATAATCACATGTAACTATATTAGAAAGTACATACAAGTTACTAATATCTAATTCTGTAGTTCTACAGAGAAAGTACATTTCGCCATTTATATGGTTCGATGCATCAAGATGTAACAAAAAATAAATAAAATCTGGTTTACCTTAAGCAGCAGTGAGATAAGTTAAATGTGAACACTGTGACTTTATCAGTCTTTTGTAGAAGAGTCTTTATTTTGAGTTCTCTTTTTTCTGAACAGCATTAATCCAGTTCATTGAGATTCTTCTGAAGTGTAGACTTTGACCGGGTCATTGCAACACCTTATTTCTTTTCTTATTTAGAAATTGCGTTGTTGTCTAGGTATTTTTGGGATCATTGTCTGAGTCTGTGGTGCAGTTTTGGATGAGCTTTAGCTGTCAAACTAACGGCCTCACATTTGACTTTGAGGAGTTCATGATGGATAACTTTGTTTGGCTACAAAGTCAGCACAAATCATTATTCTTTCACCACATGTGCTTGACAGTTGGTATGAGGTGTTTTGCTGATTTGCTGTTTTTGGCTTTCATTTAATGTGTCATATTGCATTATGGTAAAAGTTCTTCACTTTGGGGTTATATTCTGAAAGTTTTGTGGTTTGCTTAGATGCAACTTTTTAAACCTAATCAATACTGTCATGTTTTCAGAGAAAGCAGGTTTTCTCTGAGCAACTCTTCTAAATAAACTATAACTGCATATTGTTTGCACCATAATTCCAATTGCACTGCCATAATCTTTGACATTTAATGTTGTAATTAAGCCCTTTAAAGTCTGAGTTGGGACATTTACTTCGAGTATAACCGGTAATGGCCTTGAATATGTTTTCCCCTTGTGAATAATTTATCTCACTTTAGAATAATGTACTTTAGACTCAAGTCTAATCTAGATGTTTGGAGGTGGCTTTATAACGATCCCTAGACTGATGGGCAGCAGTACTTCTTCTTAAATATCATTCCTAAGGTTTTTTTATTGTGTTACTTTATTGTGTTTATTGTGTTAACTCCTGATTTTCTAGAGGTGGTTTCTCTTGCTTATGAAAATCAAAATTATGAAATGCATTTGATTAATTCATCATGATGACATCATAATATTGTAGGTTGTTGATAATCTGAAGTTGTATTTACTCACTCAAATGGTGAACAACCAAATCATAGTTCCTTTGTTTGATTCAGTATCAAGGATTGAACCTCAGAATGAAACAGAATATTCTTTATTTTTGTTGTATGACCACATACTTTGTCAACATAAACTCATGATCATTATAATAAGACATTACATACCAGTCCATTCTTAGTAATGCAAAGCAAACCACTAGATGAATCCTTACAATCTGATTCTGATACCCTGAACTACTTTCTACTGTACTAGTGTACTACTGTTTTTTGTATCTGCTGTTGAGGGGAGAAGAAAATCCCCCAATAACAACATGTGATTGCCCTGAATTACAACTCACACTGACAAGAGTTTATGCCTCATTTCCACTTACCTCCATCAGTCTGTTTCATTTTAGATCATGCTACGAAGAGTTCAGTGTAGGCAAGTGCAGTTCTTTGATGGGTTTGCTCAATGCTAATGCTGCTAACAAAGTCAACTTGTTACTGCTACAGAAGAGAAGCTTTATAGAGTCTAACAGTTTCACTATATAGTCAAAACAACTCTTCTTTTTTTTTTTCAAAAGCCATTTTAAACATATATGTTATGCTAGCACTAGATGCTAACAAGTGCTATTAGCATCTTGATTCTATTTTATTTTATTTAAATAGTTTATTCACAACATCAGCGTCTCTAGATGTTTCACAGAACCCCAGAGCATGGCTCCTGAGCACATGGCAAGCCAAACAGTGGCAAGAAAAAACTCTCTTGGGAAGAAACCTTGAGCAGGACCCTGCTGACTGGGGGAACCCTCCTGCCGAAAGCCAGCTGGATAAAGGATGAAAAGAGAAAGCAGGCAGGACAGAGAGGATGAAGGACCAAGAGAGGAGAGGCACAAAAATATATCTAAACATGTGGTACATAAATATATACTGTAAACATGTGGTGGTCAGACCGCAGGTCGGCCATGTTAGTTGGTAAATAAGCAAGTAAAGCAAAGCACTTTGCACTGACTACACTTCAGGCTGACAATTTTGACTTTTGAATTAGATTCCAGACCATCACTGTGATCCTTCACTCATAAGGCCAGAAGGCAGAAGATGATTGAAAGTATGGAAAAAATGCTGGACGATAGTTTGTTCATTTATGACCTCTTTTCTGTCCATATTAAATAAAATTCCTGCAACTATTCATTTACCTTCAAAACAGACAGAATGTTGCTTCTGCAGTTTATCCTCATGGGGCAGAGTCATTTCAGCCACAGTCCACAGAAGTGCACAAATTTATGGCATGCTGCCCCACTGAGATCCTCTGCAGCCTACAATAAAAATAGAGGCATTGATTTGCAAATAGAGGGGATGTTTTTCAGAGTTGTTGCCATTGCTTTCACTGTAGAAAGACACATGCAGACAGACAAGATATTAATGGACAGAACCCATGAAGCAATTATTCCAGCTCTGCAGTACATGGCAGCAACACCAATGGAAAAGGTGTATCGAGTTACCTTTCAGTGTTCTGTTTCAATGAGCAGCTTCTTCAGTATTTCCTCAGCCCGTCAAGCTGCCTTGGCAACAATCAGAGCAGAGGGGCTGAGGCATGGCAGAGAGAAATGTACAGTGCTGGAGTGCTAGGGAATTACAAAAGAAATCCATTCAATGAGTTCCCTCCTTCCATGAAAAAAATGTCTATAAATCAGGCAACTGGCCAGACCCAAACAACAACAGCCTTTTAAAGGGCTGTCCGCTAAAGCACAATACGTTACAGTGCAAGAAAGAATCTAGTAATATGGCTGCTTGTTCACAAAAACCTTTCTGCTTTCACCCAGCAACCATCTCAACAGTAGTCCTGTCAGACATATAACCTTGCTTTTTTGTCTCCCTACTGACCTCATCCATATTGCTTTATCACTGGCATGAGATTGAAATTTGTGTTTGTATTCTTAAAGAGAAAGTAGCCTGTGTCTGGCTTTTCTTTTGTAGTGGCAGAACCGCAAAGTGTTAAAAAAGAGACATCCACCTTTTAAAAAATGTGACACCTTTTCTGATATGGCCATGCAGACATGAAAGAGAAAATGAAGACTTATCTGCCTTTTGCTCTTTACTGACAAAATGCGGTACAATACAAGTTGTAATCATTTTCAAGTGGTGTACTCTGAGGTCATCGTTTTCCCTCTAAAAGCAGTTTGCAGGCTGCATTTCTAAGATGAGGCTCCTATTTGTGCTTTTCAAAAAAAAAAAGTCATGTCCTCTAAAACAATGCCTTTGCCAGGTACCAGTGCCTATAACTTCCTGTGCTTTTTTCCATGATGCTTTCACCTCGGTGGGTGAGAACCTTGATGGAGGTTGTAAATTTACTTAAAAGCAGGGTCAGCTGGAAATCCATTGAAAGAATAAATTAGTGTAAAGAAAACAACAGAGAAGCCAGCATGAAATATACCAGTAGGAAGCTGTAAAATAGTTCCCTGACCAGTACCACATCCTGATTTATCTGACAAGAGAAGCAATCTAATGCTTCTCCACTGATTTGTCATGTTCCTGTGACCTGTCCACAGACATAAGTATAGGATTTGTGTCTGACCGAGGTTTTAAACTACTTTTAGATGGTGGAAGTGCATATATGTCTGTGTGCCTGCACCGCATTAATTTTCAGCATCAGCTGCTAATAAATATCAAGGCAACTTGATATATTGCTAACATCAGTTGATTAAAATACACTCCCATGCACAGGAACATCACACTGATGTAGAACTGTAAATATGAATCATCACTTAGGTGTACTGTTCCACACCAACACAATTTCATGGACATAGGTGCAGCTGTTACAGATCTTCACGTGAATTGCATTCTGGATCACAAATTTCTCTCTTTTCTATGCATATGGACGTGAGGGTAACTGGATTGAGGAATACAGTATCAAGGCATTTTACAAGGTGACAAGGTCTGAATTTAGAGGTCAAAGTTGTGACACTACTATAGACTGCATAAAAACAACTGGCCAAATGCACTTTGAAGGGTACTTTCTGAAGGGTAATTTCTATACATGGAACTGACACCATTCATCCCCAGTTGATCCAAAAATGAAAAAGTAGGCAGAGGTAGCTCGCCTAGAAACGGGCTGGACTCGCCCACCTCAGCTCAGTTACCACAGCTTTGCTATTTTAGCTCTTGCTAACTTATAATTATAGCTAATGTTACTGTACATTATTGTGATCAAAGCTGTCCATCCTAATTTCAAATGTCACTACCAAATCAACATCCGAAATGACTGCTGTTAGAGTTCAAACAAGGTCTCTGCTGGGACCCACTGTTTCCCAGTTGTCTGTCATCCAGGTGACCAAGCAACAGTATTGACCAAGGCAACGAAGCAATGGGTATCAGAGCACATGGGAGTCATGTCAACTTGTTAGTTGTGGTCCGGTCAACTTGGGGTCAAAAACGGACAGAAAAAGTTACATCCAGCTACCACAAGATGCAGAGTTTGATAGGGTTAGAGGCAGTCCATCTGGCATGCCCCAGTTAGCTCTTGGTGGTAGCCATTAGCCATATTAAAGATAGCTGCTCCAGTTTAATTTGTCATGTTCAACCCTTCCAGGCCAAACCAGAACTGGTTGAAACTGAACCATCGAACACTGAATAGTACAACAAACCTTGATATGTTTAAAAAAAAAAAAAAGAATTAATATTTTATGATATATATTTAAGTTTTATTCACAGCTAAGTTTTATTCACAGCTCAGAGGTCAAGTTTTTAGAAGGTGCTAATTAGCAAAGTTGACAGCCTATTGACACCATAGACCTAGACTGTTGGTCAAAAATTCCACACTCGGAATGATGTATAAATTTGTGGCTTTATGTAATTTTATTTGATGAGTATGAGCTACAGTGGACATCATGGCAAAGATGACAAAGACTATGTTCACACTGCCAGCCTAAATACAGATTTTCTGCATTTCTACATTGCATGTAGAAAGTCTGAGCAGCCAAAAACCACATGAAATACTTTTTTTTTCAAATCAGATTGAAGGCTCATGTATAGTTAGTTTCAAATGTGATTCCGGTTAGATTTATAAAAGATGCATCTCAATCTGGTTCCTCAAAGAGGATGGACATTTGTGTCTATGATATGCTATGACACAGAAACAAAGCTACCAGAGTGATGGAAGGGATTCTTCCATTAGCTTGTATCAGCTATCCATTAACTAACAGCTAAACTACCTGCACTGTGCTATGCTTTGATAGTAGTGGAGATGCCCAAGACCAAGTACTATACTTAAGTCTATGCTTCCTTATAACGTTTATAAAATTTCACCACAGCTCCACATAACCATATGCTAGTTAACAAACTGGCATATGGTGTTTTTGTTTTGTGTGTATAGGTAACAATAGAAACCATGCTGATGTCAGATCTAATCACCTCCAATTTATGATGTAATGTTTATAGGGCCAGTCAGAAAGACTGTGCTGATTAGTTATGCTAGAAATTAGGTTGGCTGGCAGTGTGACAAAAGAGTATGAGAGAGAAAGTAATGATAGCAGAAACGAAAGCACAAGTGACAGAGCAGGAGACTGAAAGAAAGGTAAATCTTAGACAGTGTCTAACCTGAACTCCACAACCATATGGGGACCCACTGAGTTGAAAGTGGCAAAAGTTCCATTGTTCTGCTTTAATTGTCAACTTTATTTTTTTTTTGTTTTTTGTTTTGTTTTGTTTTTGTTTTTTATGTTTAGTAAAGTAAGTAAAAAAAATGAATAAATAACTGAGTAGGTTAATGCATTATCATTTAAATAGATTGGTTTAAGTATTGCCCTTATCGTCCACCAGCCATGGTGAAACAAAGCCATGATGCAGCCAGACTGCTTTCTTCAAATGTCTTTATGTTGGGACAATTCTATGACTTCTGTTAAAACTGACATAGATTACTAATTTGAGGTATGTTATGAGTCATCTCCCCTCTGAAAAAAACAGAAAACATAGACGCCATACTTTGCCTCATTTAAACACATTACTTTCTAATTTGCTCTGGGTAATGAAAAACATGCACTGTTTTTGCCTGTATTCATGAATATAAATGTTTCACTCTTGTGAATATTTCTTGTTTTCCATGAGGCTACAGAGAGCAGAGATAAAGGAGGTGGAGGATTTTAAGTATTTACTCTGGTTTACAGTCCAGAGCAACAGAAAGTCTGAAAAAGAGGTGAAGAAGTGTGCGCAAGCAGATTGGAAAAGGTAGAGAAAAGTATCAGGTGAGATGTATGAGTTAGCAAGAATGAAAGGAAAGGTGTACAAGACTGTGGTGAGAGCTGAGATGTTGTACGTTTTAGAAACTGTGTCACTAAAGAAAAGACAAGAGGCAGAGTTGGAGGTAGCTGAGGTTAAAATGTTAAGGTTCTCTTTGGGAGTGACAAGGGTAGATAGGATCAGGTATGAGTACATCAGAGGGACATAGCATGTTAGATGTTTTAGTGAGGAAGTCAGAAAGGTCAGACTGAGATGCTTTGGACATGTACAGAGAAGGGATAGTGAATATACCAGTAGAATGATGATGAGGTTGGAAGTACCAGGGAAAAAGCTTAGAGGAAGACCAGAGAGGAGATTTATGGATGTAGTGAAAGAGAATCTGAAGTTAGTTGGTGTGAGAGAAGAGGATAAGGAGGATAGAGTTAGATGGAGACAAATGATTTGCTGCTGCGACCTCTGAAGCGAACAGCCAAAAGGAAAATAATGAGAATCAACACCATCATCCTTTTGTTGATGCAAATAGATTTATGAGCAGCATCAGCACAATCTCAGCATAGCATAATAAAAACATGACAGAGAATATATTCTGTAAATCATATGGCATCTTATGGCCTCTAACATGACTGGTCAGCCTCTGTCTTCATTTACACAGGAAGCCCTCTCGCTGCAGAATTATTATTTAATCATTATTTGTATATTTTCACTGCCTTTCCTGCATTATATATGCCATGTGATTTCTTGAAAACCCATAATATTATAGCATTTCACAATATTACTACATGTTATGATAGACCGGGTTGAGTTAATTTGACTAGGCTGTTGAGACTTGCATCCTTTCATAATGGCAAATGATGTTGGATAAAGGAAAGAAGACTGCTGGAGAGAACAAGCATGTGTCTGTGTGTGCACATGTGATATTCCTACATCTGTGTTACCTTGGTAATAAATCCTATTTACAAAGGATTGGACCCATTATTTAGGTTCTCCGTCTCAAAGCTGAATAGTTGTTATCACCGTGTGTCAGGGACAGAGACTTGGAGCAGACAAATACTGAATGTTTTCTCCACAATGAATTGCAGTAATTAATATGCCAAGTGTAATCCATTTGAGAAAGTAAACTTCAAAGAAAACCTGAATTTAAACAGCTACAGTGATTGGTATGCAATAGAAAATAATGCAAAATATGTACACATTTATCCACTTATTTGCCCATCCGTCCATCCATCATCTTCTATTTATTCGGAATTGGGTTGCAGGACCACCAGCCTAAGAGACCTCCTTGTCCTCATTGACCTCCTCCAGCTCTTCTGGGAAGACACCAAGTCAACTGAGAAATATAATCTTTCAGCATGTCCAGGGTCTGCCTCAAGGCCTTCTGTCACTTGGACATGGCCCATTCACCTCACCACAGGGGCGAATGATCACAGGGGCTCTGAATGATCCCAGGAGCTATGTTCTGTCTCCCAAGGCTATTGGTCCTCAGAGATGGGCCAGAAAAAGGGCAATTTGAATTATTCTTATGAAGATGTCTCTGAACCAGACTAGGGCCCTACCTTGGAGCCAGATCTTTACCAATGGCGTCTGGTTAAGGCCTGTCTGAACGTACTGCTTGGGTTTGCCCTCCTGTAGTCTCACCATATGAAGAAGGGGCCATACAGGTTGGGTGGAATGTGTTTTTGTTTTCAGTCAAAGAGGGTAGCACAGCTTTCTCCACCTATACTTTTTAAATATGCATTTCAAATGTACGGCTTTAACTTGACATTTTTCCTTGTATAGGCATATTTTCCTTGATCCAGCAGCCACTTGACTATCAAAAAAAGTAACATCTAAGCCATAAAAAGGTCACTTAGACATAATTACAATGGATGCCTACAAAAGCTGAGACTAATTTACATTGATAAGTTTGCAGAATAAAAAGTCTGCATTACAACCTACGCATTCTGCACCGTGAAATGGCAACACAAAGCATTAGGAACTGTAACCGATGTGGACATTGTGATAGCAAAGCTTTCCCCTTCATAATCTGTATTTGATCTCAGCCATTCAATGGTACCATTTCAACAAAAGACTGTATGAAGAGAACTCAGTGGCAATTGATGTTTCACCATCCAGTCACATGAGCCCGGCTTCTTTCCTCTTCAAATATTTCTTTGCCATAAATGGGCCAGATTTGGACTTTGTTCGTCAAATTGCTTTGCTACAAACAGCAGCCGTTGGAATTGCTCAAAATATTACTCAATATATACAAGTTGAAATCTTAATTTGAAAACAAGGAAATTAGCAAAGCTATTAAATATGTTTGTTTGATATTTCTCTCTGAAATCTGTACAAGAATTAAAATAATAATAACAGACACCCTGACCCTAACCAATCTAAGCAGAGGCTCTTTTCTGCTTCATCCTAGTCTCAGTAGAATTGCTGTGAACTTAAAGATGCTTGTTTTAGAAAAGGGCACCATAAAAGCAATGTATTCACTTTCTCTGACATGTTTTAAAAAGGGTGAAGGGTCAGCTGGTTACAACTGGACCTACCATGGAAAAGAAAAACCTTTAGAGGAAACATTTAGAATGAAAATGATTAATTCTTGAAATAATTACAAACTTTCTTGGTTTAATGTATTCAGGTCCTAATCAGTTTCACTCTGTATTTGCTGTTTTAAATATTAAAGACATTGCCCAACCACTAAAGTTGCTCTCCTCACTTTTTCCCGCTCCATCTGTATCCTAGGAGGGCAACCGGAGGAGGATGACTGGTAAAACCCAAACCAGCAACGTAACCAATAAAAATGACCCTCGTTCCATCAATTCCAGAGTCTTCATTGGCAACCTCAACACAGCCATTGTCAAGAAGACCGACATAGAGGTCATCTTCGCTAAATATGGCAAGATAGTGGGTTGCTCTGTGCACAAAGGTTACGCCTTCGTACAGTACTTAAATGAAAGGAACGCTCGTGCGGCTGTGGCTGGAGAAAATGCCCGTATCATCGCTGGACAGCCTCTTGGTGAGTCTTGTTATTTTCTTGTTTTTGTCACTCTTGTGATGATTTTCTGTATTCCTTGCAGTTTGGATGTCACCAGGAACTCATAAAAGCCACAATAAAGCCCAGTGCATTTTAAAGAAAACTTTTCTCTTGAAAAACAAAAGATTTCATTAAAGCCTCATCTTTGCTGAAAGAATGAATTGTTTCTCTCAGGAACACAAAATGCCTCGGGCATCTCTTAGACTTTTGGTTTTGAACCCCTCTTAACTCCCTAACTGCTGAAGTGTCTGGGTTTGTTGTCAAGCTGTTTGGGAGAAAATCCCCACTGAATTTCTAAAATGATCCACTCGCGGATGGAAGCAGAGGCTGGTTTTGACATTTACTGTAAACAGCAACTTTTCTCAAAGCATGTCAAAGTTATTGTGGCAAACCATTTAGAGCACAATATTGTATGTTAAGTGGCATGGGAGGATGCTACATAATGCTATGCAAGCAGTTACTTTCTCCTGCCTGTGCAATTTGAAGTGGGTTGTTTTCATGGATGTTGACTGGCTGTGAAATTGCTTCTTTTTGCATTTGTCTTGTTCATGGATGACGGACAAAAACAAATACAGAAAGGGAGCTATGAATCACAAGGATATAGCGAAAAAAGTGTGTCATAATTACCACAAGTATGTATCACATGATTCATAAATGTGTACAACAGTTTGTGTGTTCCAATCCACATGGCCTGATGTCCAAGTTATAATCTATCTTGAGACTCTTCCATCATTTTTAGCTCGTCAACGATCCAAGAATGCATTTTGCATTTAATTGCTGGTGTAAAAACCTCCATCTGGGCTTCCATTGGATTTATGAGTTATTTCTCTTATGATTATTTTGAGGTAAAAAGGACATATGATTTTCTGAGCACTCATAAAAGCTCATCACCTAAGGGAAACAAGGGCTTTTTATTTACTTTTCAAAATTCTAAAAGTATTAATGACATAAATGTGCAGATGCAGGCTGCAGGTACCACGAGTTGGTGAGCTTGCTGTGCTGGGAAAGCAGCCAGTCAGAGTAGGGTAATGACAGCAGAGCTATTGGCAATAAGTTGAAACTGCAGGATATCCTGATAGCTCATTATCTAAAATGCTAGCTGTAGTTTGACCTGGCTGTAGCTCCACCCCAACCCTTACATGTCCAGCTCAGACTCTGCTCTTACCCGGCTCGTCTTCAGTTCAAGCCCCTTACCCAGATTCTGATATGTCTTCAAGTCATGATGTTAATATAACGTTTGTTTTTGTGACATAACATGCATACACATAAATAATGAAATTGTCGGAGCCATTGGTAAATCATGTAATACCCATTTCTGACAGTTATAACTTATCTCTGTCTACACAAGGTGTCTGTCATGACAAATTGAGACAAGCATTAGAAAAATCCAAGTAATTCAAGTGTGAAACTCTGGTCTTGCCCTCAGAGGTAAACAGAGCTATCATCAAAGTGTGAATCAGGAATTAATTATTGTCTGTCAAGACACTTTTCTCAGGCCTTGCGTAACATCTTTATGAAGCTGAAGGATAAATTGCAAAGGTGCTATAGATCCTGCTCCTAGAACCCTCAAGGATGAAGACTTTTCTTTTTAATGATTCACACTCTACTTCCTAGACCTTATATTTGAAGTATTTTTGCAGTGAGTTTTACCAAATAAGAAACTAGAACAAAATAAAACAAACAAGAAATAGCAACCTGAAACGGATCTGAGTTGATATCATCTGGCATTTCTGTTCTGATCTTGTCACTCTCTACATGAACACATTGGAGGTGATAATAATAACTTTCCCAAGCAGAACATTGACTCACCTTCTATACGTGGAAGTGCAGCATTGTGTTCGTTCTTCTAAGCAACAGACATGGGAGTCAGAGTAAATAAGTATACAGAATGAATGTATATGGGGTTGAAATCTCCATCTTCATCTCAGCGAGGATGAAGTGGATGATAACGTCTGTCTAGGTGGACAATGAGCTGGAGGTTGACGTGCTTCACATCTTCATGCACACACCAGCAGGGCAAGAAACTCAAGCTTGTCGCTGTTCACAAAGAATGCAACACAGCAAAATATCCTCAGGAAAGCTACTAAATGATTAACATTTTCTAAAACTTACAGAATTTACTGGAAAAATGAAAAAAAAAAACAAAAAAAAAAACTGAACACCGGGCTGGTTTAAATTTAAAATTGTATCTACCAGTTGTGTATATCTTTCAGAGAAAAAACTATTAGATATGTATCTAGATACAATTCGGGGACAATACTGGACATTTGTAAAACCCAGTTTGATTCAGTTTAGTGTGATTTGATGCAATTTTGACAATTCCTGTCATGTATTTAACGTAGAATGCTCACTGAGCTGTGGCTGAGTTGTGGATGGTCATCTTGGGCAGTGCTTTTGTTGCTGCTGCTAGTTGTATTAGCATGTGGAGATTTACCATGACGCATCATCAGATGAGTGTTTTTTTAAGTAATCAATGCACAGCTGAATTTAAATTAAGCTGGTTTCCTAATGTTAATTTCCAATGATGCATCTGTCTTGTGCCATTTGACACTGTGTTTGATGTTTGTGAGCAACACTGGTGGCCTGGAGGTGCAAATGTAGCTTTCTTCACTCAAGAAGAGGCAATCGATGGTCAATCGACTATCAAAGAGACTTTCTTTCTAAGGTTGACAGTTATCATAATCTGTTGCAAGATGTTCCTTTGTGTGTTTCTTTTTAGTACCACTTATCTTTCCAGCTTTTTGTTGTCCATGTCCCTTTTTTTTAAAAAAAAAAAAAACAATTGTTGAATAATTCAAAATGTTTTCTCTGTTGTGAATAGAATATGGACCTATGAGATTAGCAAATTATTGCATTTAGCTTTTATTCACATTTCCCAACTTTTTCAGAATTGGGGTTGTCGTTTTATTGGTCAGTTTTGTGTTATCCTATTGTTTCATGCCAGCATCAATGCGAGATAAATCCTGCTCATGCTCTCGCTCAATCTGCAAGTCATGTTAGAGGTCTGGTTCGTAGAGAGAAATCCTTAATTGACAATTACAATCCTCTAAAGCTGATGCTTTTAATATTAAATCGGCAGAGAAATTAATCAGCTGCACAATCATTAGGGTTTGAAAAAAATGACCTCTCACAAAGGATCTGGCTTCCTGTTCAAAAACATTTCATTAAAATGTTATTACTTGCAGGTTGATTGCATGTCACTTTCAAAGGTAAGCTAATATTGCAGTGCTATTGAAAGAATAGTGTTAATATGGTTGGCATTTTTAGTCTATACTGAAAATGTTTAATGAGGATCTAACACGTTCCACATCAGTTTTTTTTGTTTTGTTTTGTTTTTTTGTGAAATTAGAAAATGTGGAATAAGTGTGTTTTTTTTTTTCTTTTCAAAAGACAGTGGTCACTGGAAAAGAGGTCAGTGCATAAACAAATCATACTTTGACTTCACACTTTGATTCACTTCAGGAGCTCAGACACACTGGGGATAACTAATCTGTGCACTCACTGACACGCAAGAGGAAAAAGTCATAGTACGCCTCTCCCACTGAAAATAAGACAGTACATGAGACTGATGTCTTCATGGGCATATATGAAAAATAGCTGATGAACCAATGACAAAATTCCATAATAGCACAGCTGGCAGCGCTCTTCTTCCTTTTACTGCTCAGTGAGAAATGAATGCTCCATTACCCTATCAAATATGAATGGGAGTAATGACATCATATCTTGGATTCTGAGAGCAGCAGTCATTACTAAATAACAGTATGTGTGATGCTATTTTGTGCTGTGTGCTGTATCTCCATGTAGCTCAGAGGTACAAGTGTGAGCAGCTTCCTCTAAAAACCCTCCACATGAGCAAAGATGTTAATGAGCAGGAACAGGCATGGAGATTGTGTCTCTCTATGGTTTCATTTATTTATCAAAACCTTTATTTAAATAGGAGACAAACTTTAAAACAAAAAAAGGTTTCCCCTGAACTCCCTTAAGCGTTCATCACAGCAAAAACTCCCTTTTCATCTTCCTCCATCTCTCTCCCTTTTTTTTTGCTTTCTACCATACTCCTCCTTTGCCTTCAACTCCTCCCACTCTGAGGCTGGTA
>JBAMYA010045942.1:0-11340 GCA_037176975.1 Arrhamphus sclerolepis | reverse complement strand
CATATTTACATATACATACCATTTAAAGAGAGGGCAATGACTTTTTTTGTAGATTCTTTATCATCAACTCTTCACTTCCTTGACTGTTTTTTTTATTCCCACAGGACCTGATTGCTCTCTAACAGTTCCCTCCACTGAATCCTTCTGGGTTCTCCCAAGTGTTAAGCCTTTTGGCACTTCACTCGCCAGAGCATCCCATAAGGCAGTGGTGCAGGAAAAAGTCATGTGGGTTGTGGGAGGATACACGTTCAACTACTCCTCATTCCAGATGATTCTTAAGTAAGTTCCCCCTGCAAAAAAAGAAAAAAAAAAAAAACACACACAAACACCTTAAATAATCTTTATGCTTATGTTATCATATACAGTTTATATGACGGGGCTGTACAATGTGTCATTAATGTAGGATGTGCTACAATGGATTTTCATCACACTGCATATGTGGGAAGAGAGAGAGAGAGCTATGCTCTGTGTCTAAGAGACATTGCCCAATGGCACATTGTAAAAATATGTGGTAGTTGTAGTCTGATATTTGATATACCACCTGCCTAGAGACCAACCCCAGTTCCCAGAATTGTGAAATAGGAAGTTGTACTATTAGTGGGGCAAGAACAGAGGTCGTGGGGAAACATTAAGCTGCATTTTCACAGATTTGGTAAAAAAAAAAAAGGGATTTAAATTGACCGGTCAGGAAGAAGACTCAAAATCTGGAGTTACATTTGATTGTAGTCAAATAAAAAACAAAATGGCAGTCTTTGTCTAAGAGTCAGTAAGAAAGAAGGGGTCAGAGGACATGCTTAACTTGCAAAACTCTTTTCAAAACCACACAATGCATACTGAGCAGTATTTTATTGTGCTTTTCTCTTTATTGGGGAAAATGTATGTTAAGAAACAAAAATTATGGATAATGGATAGATGGGAAGACAGGGTTAGTGTTAGAAGTTATCTGTGACATTAAGATACTGACTTCAGTTAAATTCAGCTTAACTGAATGCTTTTTAGCATTCTTTTTCTTGTATTTCAGGAATGAGAAAAGTCACTCTCTGTAGCAATGCTACTTCTGACCAGATTGAGACACAGATCTGCAGTGTTCACAAGAGCCCTGTAAACATGTAAACCAGGTTTTAGATGAAGGTAGTGGGTCTACACTTACACAGTTGACCACAAAAACAGAAGGCTTGAGCCCCAATGAGACCTTTTACAGGTTCTGTGCCGAGTCACATCTTTGCCAGACTAACCAGCTAGGTTTAGTTTTCTTGCTTAGACAAACTCTTTCCTTCTGTTTAGAGTTTGTTTACATCTATGTACTAAGATTGCTGCAATGGCATCTTGTGCAATCAGTAAATGAGTGTTGATATGACCCAGTGTTTTCATGGTAAACATTAGAAGTGGTGAAATAATGTAACATAACATAAATGACAATAATGAAATTGTGTAAAATAATTGTTAAGAGGTTGTAGTTTCAGAAAACTTTACTTGTATTAACTTTGAGAAAAAACATCTGTTCACAGGAAGGAGCAGAGTCCCTAAATGCTGCTCCTTATTTGTCTTCTCATATGTTCTAAGTGCAATTCTGTGGTGCTTGTTGGAGTTTATTTAAAGTATGATGTTCTGTTGCTTTGTTCTGCAGCTACAACCTGGAGAGCGGCGTTTGGACCACAGTCCCCATCAGTAGTGGCCCTGTGCCAAGATATGGTCACTCACTTGCTAACTATCAGGTGAACACACATGCTGATACTGAGTTGTGGCCCCAAATTTGTAAAAAAATAAAAATTGATTAATTCACAGAGTGCACTTCACTTCCATCTGCTCACATTGCACACAGAAAGTAGCTGACGCCTACTGGGAGATGTTTTATCACGTTTATCACAAAACGTGAAGCTGTCAGCTTCATGACCAAATTGCTCATTTACCAGTATAAACACATTTCATCACAAATAATGAGTGTTACTTAATGATGAAATGGCTTTTTTTTTCCTCTTAAAAAAAGCTCATAACGTCTGTAGTTATTTGAGGGAGAAAAAATAAACTGTTGTAGATCTTTAAGTCCCTTTTTGGGCTGAGTAAGAGTTATGCTATATGGCTCTTTAAACTCAACACCTAGCTGATGATTTACATGCTGAAGCTGTCTTTTTTTTTTTTCTTTCTTTAATGCACTAAAGCAAATGTTAAACTTCTCTATTCAGGATGATATTTATATGTTTGGTGGGAAACTGGAGGCTGGCCTGGCCAATGTAACAGATGAACTGTGGGTGTTCAACACACCCAGTCGGACGTGGCAGAGGAGGACGCCCGTCGTTGGCTCACCGACCCAAGCTCAGATCTATGCTGTGGAGGGACACACGGCCCACTGTGTTGTGCTGGACAGTGGTGAGACAATCATGCTGGTCATCTTTGGCTACTCGCCCATCTACAGCTACATCAGCAACGTTCAGGAGTACAACCTGGGTAAGTCACAGTGCACTTCTCATCTCTTTATCAGTAATCAATATCCATGGATTCACTGTTAAATTAATTATATCTTTGTTAATCATGATCAGGATAAGTTACTATCAGAATCAGAATAAAGTTTAGTGGCAAGTAGGTTTCACTTACTAGGAACTTGACTTGGCGTGGTTGGTCAGAGTATTAGAGTACAGATGATATATATATATATATATATCTACACACACACACACACAGTATCTTAAAAAATGAGGAGCTGTAGTGCAAGCTGAATGCTATAAATATTATAAATGTGCATATATACAATAGGATGAGGTGGTTCCAAATAAATAGAGTCTGTGCGTTAATGTAATGCAGAGGGACTGAAGATATTATATTCATGTAGCTTGTAGGTCTGGAACGGAAGAGGAAGAGAGGATTCTCCCTGAGTCAGTGTCAAAGTGGGCTCTGGGCCTTGTTGAAGGCTACTTGCGGAAGGGGAGAAACGGTTCTTGTAGCGTGAGGTTTTGGTCCTGATGGATCGCAACCTCCTGCCAGAGGGGAGTGTCTCAAAGAGTTTGTGACCTGGGTTGGAGGGATCAGCCACAATCTTCCCTGCATGCCTCAGAGTCCTGCAGGCGTACAGGTCCTGGAGAGATGGAAGATTGCAGCCAGTCTCCTTCTCTGCAGATCAAATGACACGCTGCAGTCTGCTCTTGCCCTTGGCGGTAGCAGCAGCATAGCAGATGGTGATGGAGGAGGTGAGGATGGACTCAATGATGGAGGAGAAGAAGTGTACCATCATTGTTCTTGGCAGGCTGAATTTCTTCAGGTGCCGCAGGAAGTACATCCTCTGCTGGGCTTTCTTGATCCCTCTGCTGATGTTCAGCTCCCACTACTGTGAGATGATAGTTCCCAGGAAACAGACTCCACAGTGTCAATTGTGGAGTCACAGAGCATGATGGGCATAGATGAGACTGAGTCCTTCCAGAAGTCTACAACCATCTCCACTGTTTTTGGAATGTTGAGCTCCAGGTTGTTTTGGCTGCACCAGGTCACCAGATGGTCAACCTCCCACCTGCAGGTGGACTCATCACCATCAGAGATGAGAGGAGTGTTGTCCGCAAACTTAGGGAGTTTTGACAGACTGATGTCCTGTGGTGCAGCTGTTGGCATACAGGGAGAAGAGTTGCTGAGAAAGAACACAGTCCTGGGGGGAGTCGGAGACATGTTTTCCTCACCTCACATGCTGCTTTTTGTCAGACAAGAAGTCTGTAATCCCCCTGCAGGTGGAGTCAGGCACACTCAGCTGGGATACCTTCTCCTCAAGCAGAGCCGGGATGATTGTGTTGAAAGCAGAGATGAAATCCACAAACAGGATCCTGGCGTAGGTACCTGCAGAGTCCAGCTGCTGGGCGATGTAGCGGAGGGCCAGGTTGACTGCAGCAGTTCGCCTCTGTAGGCAAACTGCAGGGGGTCCAGGAAGGGGTCAGTGATCACTTTGAGGTGTGAAAGCACAAGGCACTCAAAGGACTTAATAACCACAGGGGCGACTGGTCTGAAGGCATTAAGTCCTTGGCTTCTTGGGAACAGGAATGATCGTTGAGGTCTTGAAGCAGGCTGGCACATGACGTCTCCAGTGAAGTGTTGAAAATGTGTGAATCTGTGAACACTGGAGACACTGTGTCTACTATTCTAAAATAATATTTTTCAAATAAGAGTTTCAGGAAAAAATGAAACTAGCTCCTCTTGTTTAGCTTCTGAAAGTACCAAAAAGGATTCCAAGCTCCATTTTGTAGTTATTCAAAACAAGCAAAAAAAAACCCCAAAACTGTTTTCATGTCTTTTTTTTTTTTCTCTCCAGGCTTTTGCGGAAAAGAGTCATAGATTTAGTTTTGGATACTAGTAACCAATAACTGGCATTGACAAAGTTGTCCCATTCAATTAATTCACACTGTCTTCAAACAAATGTATATATCTGATATGTGATATGATATTGCATCTTCAAAATTAACCAGTCAGAAAACCACCTTTCAGATAGGAAACTCAGGGTTCTGCCCATCATATAGCATTGGTGGCATGCCACCGTCCTTTTGTCTGGCACCACCATTGATTTCTGTGCCCCCTCTTACATATCTGCTTACATGTAATTTTTGTTAACTGATTACCCTCTCTTCCTGTGTCTCCACCCACTCACCGCTATAAAGGCGCTGGTAGAGCTGGTTGGTTCTTCATTTACTCGGGTTCATGATCCGAATCTTCCTGCTGAATCACGAGTCCAACGTTCCCACTAACACGGTTTATATGAGTCCTCACTAAGTACAAATGGCGTGAGAGAGAGCGGACAGCGGCGTAGTGGAAATACCGCAGAGCCAGTGGAGCCGAGTCTGTCTCGGAGTTGGGTCTGCTGGCTCCACTGGCTGACTCACCCGGTAGCTGAACCGATTGAGTTACGGACTCGGTGAGTCAGCGGGTAACACTGTTGGAAACACCGTGAACTAACGTGATTTTACTGAGCTTCACTCCAGTCATTAATTTAAGTGAATAATAAACTGGAGCTGTCGCCGGCGACAGGAGGACCGCACCACTGTGGTCGTAAAAGCTGGGGAGAACCCTGAAACCGCGGGCAGGAAAGAGGTGAGAAAGAAAGAGGGATGACATGCAGCAAAGGGTTGCAGGCTGGAAGCTGAACCTTAACCAGCTCCAACAAGGATGGGAGATTCTGCATATGTAGCTCCTTCTCATCAAATTGAGGTATCTGGCACCCAGAACCCATTAATTTCTATATAGTACTGAGGCGAGTGCAGCACAGTACACACATTCTGTCCCTGAGCCATATAATGAAGTTAAAAAAAGTTGGACACAGCATTTTTTGAAAACATCTCAATGCGCTCAACTGCAGAGAACATGGAAAACCATGAAGGCAATAGAGAAGAAGCTGATTTGGCAATGTTCCACTTTCCTTTGCTGCATAGCAAATTTAAGAGTTTAAAGAAATAGGCTATGTGGACATAAATTGTGAAAAGCTTTTCTGTAGAAAGAAATCTTCAGCAACTTTTGCAACAAGTGTATTTAAAAAGTGGTATAAATGTAATTTATTTATTTTAAACCTTGACATTTCTTGCAATTTATTTTCCAAGGCCAGTGTTCCTGTGTAATCAGCCCCAGCAGTTGTAAATCATCCCTCTTTGTAGGTGCAGTTCCAGTTAGGGGGATTCTGAGGTAAATTCTGGGGCTGATTGTTAAGGCAAGTCTCCATTACCAGGTACAACCTGGCCAAAAAAACACTTTCAGGAACCCCTGTGGAGCAAAAACACCTACCTTTGGTAGGAAATGTGATCTGTGTAGTCCAGAAAAACTTCTGGATGTGTTAGTGGTGTTGACTCACTGATTAGGTATGCTGTGGGCAGGAGATGATGTCATTTAGCCACCTAATCTTTCCTTCAAGTACAAATCGTATTTTCCCATTCAGCACCACTAGCGTTGTTATTGTTATTAGGAAACAGAAATGGAATAATCATCTTATCTCTTCTGATCTTTTTCTGCAAACTTGCACTAGTATTATCGCACCACTTTTGCTCCTTTGTAGTAATATTGCTATGACTAAAAATAAAATGAGCTGGTGTAGACCACTCAGAAAAAAATTTCCATTTACTGTATGAATCATGTATGGTTGTCACTACCAATTTTGAAAGCAAGTACACACCCATCACTGTTGAGCCTGTATCAGTGCCAATATTGCAGCTCTCCAAGCCATTTAATAGAAAAGAGCGTGATGTGTACTTTCTGTGTAGCAACATTTTTGAGAAATTGTTTTGAATTCTATTTGCCACTGGATGGAATCCAATGTTCACCATGTTTCTCTTTTTGGAAAATCAAATTTTAAATGCAATTAGCCCATCTGACTTCAAATGATTAAGGATGAAAATCTTTATTTGTTTAAGGAGGAAGACTTTCTATGTTTTCTCTCTTGTTAGGGTCCAACACATGGGTGGTGCCTGAGACTAAAGGTGCGATTCCCCAGGGAGGTTATGGCCACAGCAGCACATATGACCGACCCAGTGGAAGCATCTATGTTCACGGTGGCTATAAAGCTCTGCCAGCCAACAAATACGGCCTTGTTGATGATCTCTACCGATACGACGTTAACACCCAGACATGGTAAATCACTGTGATTATGTGACGCATTCACTTCATTATTCATTATGCAGATGGTGTGCGGCGCTTTGTGCTACATGGCTTCTTGTTGTAGTTGTCCCTGACACACTTGTCATGCATAATTTTCAGGTTCATTCTGAGAGAAAGCGGCTTTCCACGGTACTTGCATTCAGCGGTGCTCCTTAGTGGGACTCTTCTCGTCTTTGGTGGCAACACACACAATGACACGTCACTCAGCAATGGAGCAAAGTGTTTTTCTGCTGACTTCCTTGCCTATGACATTGGTAGGACTTATTTTGGTGTTTTGTTCTTTCATCACTTTATCATCCCAGGTTGTAGTTATTTTTAAGCATCCTATTAGATTTTTTTTCCAGTGAGTAAAAGGCAGTAGTATTTTCTTCCCCATTTAGTGGATTTTTAAAACTCTTGGATTTCAATTTGTATACTGAAGTTTTAAAAAAAAGACATTTTCCAATATTATATACATGTACTTGATAAAGAAAGAGATGTGCAGTTTTATCATCAATATCAGCGTCAATGTCTGTAATATCAATATTCCTTGGACTGTAGTTTATTATGTTTACAAGTGGCACAAATATTCTGAATGTCTAAAAAGTGCCACTTCTTTAGTGACTCTATTATTAATTTATTTATTATATATCCATTAATTCAAAATCCAAGAAGGGGGGATGGTTTTCTGTAGAGTCGAAGATGATGTTTTAAAGCAACTCAGAGGAGCAATACCACTTCTGATCAGATGGGGGAGGCATTGTACAAGAAAGTTCAAGTATCAGCACAGGGATAAGACACGATGAAGTGCACCTCCAGTGGGACAGAATGGAATTGCAAGACAGACTAGCTCTTCCCCAGTCATTAGTTCAGTATTGTCAGTGACCGATCGATATGTGGTCAGAAGTGGTACTGCTACATAGAGTGGCTTTAAATAGAACATGGCTATGTTCTGCTAAAATGATCAAGAGCCTGTATGGCCATGAAACTTACAGAAGGCTGCTTTACTCTATATACAGAATTTTTTATCAGGTGCAGCAAGGAGGACAAAAACCTAAAACAATGAAAAACAAACAAGCATGTATTGTTGGAATAGAAATAATGATTTTTTTTTTTAATTTTCAGTGTTTAGGTTAGTCACTGTCTGGGTCAATATAGGGGCAAAGCAGAAAGGCTGCTGATGAATTTCTTCACATTATACTAATATTCAATGATGAACCTATATTTTATGATTTCCTGTCATTGTGCAGCCCTTAATAATAACTAACAACTGTTCTATGTTGTAGTTTTAGTTTTTGTCATTCATTTTTTCATCTCCTGTCTTATTGTGTTTATTCTCAACAGAATTAGAAATTATAACAAACAATCAATACATATAGATGTTCCTCCTGCATAGCAGAATTGAACAGACAAAAATATGTTCTTGCCTATATGACCTCTTCTCCCCTCAGCCTGTGATGAGTGGAAGCTCCTGCCAAAGCCAGACCTCCACAGGGATGTCAACCGCTTCGGCCACTCTGCTGTGGTCAGCAATGGGTAACTTTTTCAGTTCTTCTTTCTTTTAGTTTGCGTCCCAGTGGACAGATGATCTTGCGCCGGGTCTGCGACACAGTCTACTTTTGTTTTGATGCATAATGACCTCTCTGTTGTGGTGATAATTAGACACCATTGTGAAGCGCGACTCATGTTTCACCCACACAAATCTCCCCAGTGAAGTTAAAGTTATTTCATTACAGGACCTTATAAATTTTGTTAGAATTCAAAATTCTCACCATGAAAAGGCAACATTTGTCTTGAATTGAAAATGAATCATGTAGAAATGTTTAACACGACTTTTGATGTAATAATTGTATAATAATAGTCTTTTATTTAATCTATCTTGTGAATTACTTGCCAAAATCATGTGTTCGTGCTTTAGTTATGTTGCAGTTTTAGCTAAAGTTTTACTAAAATGCCCTACAAGGCTCCTTGATTGATTAGTCATATTTACCCGTTTCATGTTCCTTTTGTTAAATCTTTATTATTTCTCCCTTTTTCAGGTCCATGTATGTGTTTGGGGGCTTCTCCAGCGTGTTGCTCAACGACGTGCTTGTCTACAGGCCTCCCAGCTGCCAGGCCTTCTTGGCAGAGGAGGCGTGCTTGAAGGCTGGACCGGAGGTGCGCTGTATCTGGAGCAAAAGCCGCTGCCTCCCCTGGGAACCCAGCATGGCCAAAGGCAGCCTCAAACCTGCCCACTTCTGCCCCTTGAAGCCAGGTGAGATGGACCCCTGAATATTTCACATAATTTTCTGAATGCTTGTGGAGCTTAATCCTCTATTTTCTTCCCTTTGCTTCATCATCCTAACTATTTCAGAAATGGAATGTTATATTTTCACCGTATAAACACTTACATAAACCTTCCTGCTCTTTTTTTCCCTTTCTCCACTCTCTCTCTGCCTTTTTAGTCACAGTGGATGAGTGGTGCTACAGGTTCTCAGACTGTGCCAGCTGCACAGCAAACACCAATGGCTGCCAGTGGTGTGATGACAAGAAGTGCATCTCTGCCTACAGCAACTGTACCTCTGTGAGTGTACCATCAGGGGGCAGCAGAGCACTTTTGAACTTATTTATCTCCTTGAAATACCCACACAGGCACACAAAAGCACCTTAAAAAATTCTAAGCTGAGCATTCATGGGCTGGTGATTATCTATTGTTTACCAGGTTATAGTTTTTCTTATGAGCACATACTGTCCTCATAACTTGCTTTGTGGAACAACATAGGAGGAGTGGGACTGTGTTTTTGAATAAGTGCAAAAAAAAACTTAAAACATGATTTCACCTTAAAAATGAAAGCTTCTCT
Organism: Arrhamphus sclerolepis; assembly: GCA_037176975.1. Lineage (NCBI taxonomy): Eukaryota > Metazoa > Chordata > Actinopteri > Beloniformes > Hemiramphidae > Arrhamphus > Arrhamphus sclerolepis. Next base: position 1,912 of record JBAMYA010045942.1, on the reverse strand, counting down.
CTTCACCGCCATTTCATCTTCTTTGTTATTGTAGAATGTGAAGAACTTCACTGAGTGTCCAGTACGTAATGAACATGTTTGCAACAAGCTTGGCAACTGCAAGAGCTGCTCACTGAATCTCAACTGCCAATGGGACCAGAATCACTCACAATGCCAAGCTTTGACTGGTGAGCTGGATAATGCACCATCAAGTTAATGTTTGCACACATAGATGTATTTTTGAAGTTGCTACTTTGGTTTCACACATACATGAAGTGTTGATCAGATATTTGGCGTGTATGTGGAGTTTGTGGGAAATTGCAGTTCTTGTTTTGGTGCTAGAAGTGTGACACTTATGGTTGAATATTAGATTTGAGCAGTTAAGATTGAGCGTTTTATAATACACAACAACCATGAAGATTTCTGTGATTAATAGCTCAGAACAGGGGTTCTTTTTAGACAGATAAATTCTACTATTAGGTTATACTCTATCTGATCAGGTAAAAATAATTTTATGTGATTTTTCTTTTGGTATAAACTCTGCACTGTGTTTGCAGAAATGTGTTTTCAAGCTGTCTTCCTGATATTCTTTTTTTTTATCAGCTCTGCCAGTGAATCTAGTTTACCTCTCAGCAGCTACCTCCCACCCAGCCTGTTGTTGATGATGACATTGGCTGAATCTAAAGAAATAGGGCTGTCACTTTATCCATAATTTTCAGCTCATGAAGCCTTGTCGCCCAAGGGGAGTGCAGTGGCAGCTGTGAATAATATCTGTGCTTGTGTGTGTATGTGAGTTCTTATGCCTGAAAGGGAGTCATTGGCTTTATATGCTACTTTGTTTTTCATGACACACATACACATAAAAAAAGAGCCAGGAAAAAAACAAAAAAATATGCATCCAAGGTTTGAAGATGCAAATGACACTCATACAGAATCAGTGACATCCACACAAACTAAAGTCTCTCTTTTGGCTCCTTATGGTTTGTTATGTTTATGTTAATGTTCCCTGTTGAGCAGTGCTTAACTTATGTTCATGTCAGTGATTTGATGTTTTCTTTCAGAATACAAGTCTGTTCAGTTCAGTATATTTTGGGATTAACATGGTTAAAGTATGAACAGTCGATTCCCTTGAAAACTGTGGTTAGGTGGCCTTGCAATGAACGCTGATATGGAGTGGTGGGGCAACGGCTAACAGTCAGCCCAACCCTGTTGCAAAGCTTTTGTCAGCTCCATCATCTTTACTCCTCTTCTTCTCTTCCAGCCCAGCAGTGCAGTGAGGGCTGGAGCCAGGTGGGCGATGCTTGCCTGAGAATCAACTTCAGCCGTGAGAGCTATGACAACGCCCAGCACTACTGCAAGAACCTAAACGGAAACATTGCCTCACTCACCACATCCAAACAAGTGGACTTTGTGCTTGAGGAACTCAAGAAACTCCAGCAACAAGACAAGGTAAAAACAAACGTGTCAAAGTCTTGTCAGCAGCACTTAAAAGAACAGGAAGTTGGTATCTGCTTGTTGTATTGATTGCAATGATGATGTTCTACTGATTAGTTTTGTGATTTTTATACTGCTTTGTTTTAGCTGATTGCAGTGATCATTTTAGTCTAAATGAGTCTTGTTTTTCAACAACTTCCCCATCTGTTTTTTTTCCTACGGGGCTGTTTCTCAAACTATGATTTACGCATAGTTTAGCTTCTGAGATTCTTCTCCTCATGAATGAGACAGTGATTAATAGTACATAGCAAACTGCAGCCACAAAACAATGTCTGCAGGTGCAATCATAAGTACTTGTATTTTTGAACATCTTGACTGCTGAGTCTGCTTTGCTTGTAGACCAGGTTCCTGTCTCTTTTGAATTCCTTCTCAAGTGCCTTGAAAACAATATGAGTCTCCCAGAGCTCTTCCAACAGTTCAAGTTGTTGAGAATAAGGAA
>JBAMYA010045941.1:0-11341 GCA_037176975.1 Arrhamphus sclerolepis | reverse complement strand
CTCTAGTGGTCAGTAGAGGAGCTGCAGCCTCTAGTGGTCAGTAGAGGAGCTGCAGCCTCTAGTGGTCAGTAGAGGAACTACCATTCAGTGAATTTCCTGGTTCACATCAGACAACTCGGCAGTTTTAGCTCCTTGATTCCGTCTTTATTCACAGTTTAGAAGTCAAGTTCACTGAAGGTGCTGTGTAGCTAAAGTGACAGCTTGCCAGTCAAAAACACATTCATTCTGCAAACAGTTGCCTCTTCATCACACTTTTTAGTCGTGTTCCTCTTCCAGACCCAGAACCAGCTCTGCTGGGTAGAAGAGGACACCAGGTGAAAATCCTCACCATCGCCAGACCACCAGCTTTGTTTCCTCTGCTTCCAGTTTAAAAAAGGTTTTTCCATGTGATGACCAGAAGTCTTCACGTTCATTCAACTGTCAGACTACATTCATATGTGTGCGAGTTCATGGAGAAGATCTGGCTCTGGGAGGTGGGACCAGATGGGAGCTTGAAGTTCCCCCTGCTAACGAAGAAACACCATGGTGAGGAGACCTGAGTGGAGGAGAGGTGGAGAGTTAGTGACGTCCAAGAGATGGTCAGAGACATTTGAAGTGTTTGATTGACAGTTAGCTAATAGCTACTCTCTGCTGCTCACTAGATTGACTTCTCAACTGTGAATAAAAAGGTTTCTTGTGCTTCTGTTAATAGTTCTAACAGACAAACGCTAAAACTATCCTAAACCCTGCTGGTTAAACTCACCTGAACCTCACTAGTCAAATTACCCCAATTACCGCTAATTAAACTAAAATTAAATTGAAGGTCACAATGACAGCCTCTCTCCTCAGGATGTCTGAGGACTGAGATGCTCTTTCATTCAGGTGCGTGCTACCTAGCGTGTAGGCGCAGACCAGCTTCTGATTGGTGGAGACGTGGAGGCAGCGTGGAACCACCGAGCTGCTGTCGGCATGGAGGGGGAGCATCAGCACTGCGACACACAGCACAGCCAGCAACGCACCCACCACCCACTGAGACATGCTGCTGGCAGCTGAACAGAGAAAAATGAGACTGGAAGTCAACTACATGTCCCAGAAAGCACTGCAGTGACAAGCAACCAGTCAGAGCTGCAAACATCAGACACAAACACAGAAAAAAACGCCACACCTCAGCGACGCCGCCAGTCATTCAGACACTCAAACCACTCTCTAGATGGTTTGGACCTGTTAATTCCCCACTAAAGGAAGCTGTCCCTGAGGCTCATGGGTAGTGTAGTCACGTTGCTGTTCCTCACCTGTGCTGGTAGGAAGCTGCAGGTGTGTGTGTGTCGGCACCAGCAGAGGAGACAGAGGGCTTAAAGCAGGCAGCTTCCTCTGCCTCTCCACTCCCCCTCCTCCTTGTTTTCTACACCTTCTCTCTTCTTCCTCCTCCTCCTCCTCTCCTCTCAGCTCCGCCCAGATCTCCCGTTCTCCCACCTGGCCTCCTCCTCTCACCTCCAGGCGGAACCGGTCCCTGCGGCCCCGGTTACGAGGGGAGACATCCAGGTGACGCACCACCCTGACAGGAAGAGAAAGAGCACTCTGAGACCAATCAGCAACCGTCTCACTTCAGTTGCACTTCCTCCACTGACCACTAGGTGCTGCCTCCAGAACAGAGATGGTCTCCATTGACCATCTTAAAAGGTCCAACTCTTCAGCAGAATTAAACATATTTACATTCACCAGTTTTGTCTGTAGTTAGATTCTATATCCATGACAACTCCACGTACTGCACACAGAGTCATTTATGTTCATCAACAGGGGTCTGACGAGATCTCATGAAACAAGGTCTGTCAAGATTAAATAGTGATGATATTTGTTTTTGGGGAAAGAGCCTTCAAAGCATTCACACCTTTGTCCTGGTATTAGCTACAGGGTCATCTCAAACTGGATTATCTCCCAAATATGGAAGATTTTAAAGCGAGGATCAAGGATTTTTTGACTAGTGTATGTACATGTCCTATTACTTACACAGCTGGTGATTATAATGTAATGATTTACCAAAATGTTTGTTTTGTTATTATATGTACTTTATGTGGACCTGTTGTGCTGCTCTCTTGGCCAGGACACCCTTACAAAAGAGATTCTGAATCTCAATGGGGTTATTTCCTGGTTAAATAAAGCTGAATAAAATAAAATAAAATTTGTTGTGTTAGTGAAAAGCTGTGTCGCGGGCGCATGGCAGAAGCCTATCAAACTGTCAGCTATCCAAACTTCTATTTGTGACCTGTGGGGGGCAGTAATGCACCTTTGCTAACCCTAGCCTGCCAGAAACTGACAAAAAGACGGAGAAGGAAGGCCGCAGCAGCAGCCTGTCGAGCAAAGACAGGATGACGGAGTCTGGAAATATCAGCACTGAAGATGCCCCCACCACTTTAAATCATTTGTGTGGCAGCGTTTTGGCACCTAGTGGAAATAATGAACGGCAGCCGAATGACAGACCAGACTGGACAATATGTAAGCAATGTAAGAAAACAGTAGCACACACCACGGCTAACACGAGCACTACGCAACGACACACACAGAACCTGATAGATGTTGGCTCCTTGGACCAGCACATCAGGTCTGTTGTAACAAATGTAGGGGTTAAAATGGATGCTGGACTTAAGCTGGAAACTCATATAAGAACAGTTGTAAAATCCCATTTTTTCCACTTGAGGTAGTTAGTGAAAGTTAAGCTTATTCTCCCACATCAGCATTTTGAGACAGTAATCCATACCTTGGTTCCTACTCGGCTGGGTTACTGTGATGTGCTCTATAAACCTCCAGCTTCAGAGGCTACAAAATCTCTTAACAAGTCTCTTAACAGGTACATGGAAATCTAACCTCCATTTTAGCCTCTCTTCACTGGCTGCCGGTACATTTTAAAAACACCTTTTATTTTCTTTTAAAGCTCCTGCTGGCCTCGCCCCACCCTACCTGTAGCTGCTGCATTCCGCACGCCCTCCCATTCCCTCCGGTCAGCTGACCAGTTGCTTCTGATGGTGCCAAAGACGAAGCTGAAGCTCAGGGGGGACCATGCTATTCCTGCTGCAGCTCCAAAGCTGTGGAATGACCTTCCCTTAGACATTAGACACACCCCCTCACTTCCTGGTTTTAAATCCCTTCTTAAGACCATCTCTTTTCTTTGGCCTTCAACACAGTCTGAGATGTTGACTTTGTTGGACTCTGATTATTTTACTATTTTACATTTTCAATTTTGCTTGTTGATTTTATGATTGATCATATTTTTTATGTGATTGTGTTCAGAACTTTGGTCCTAATAAATAAATAAAATTGATATGCTATGATATGGTTATAAAATCTGCACCAGATCACAGTAACCCACTGAAACCATCTTTCAACTGTCTGAACTTAAATCATGGATGAAACTGGATTTTCTTAACCTTAGTGCAAAACTAAAGTTCCAGTCCAGGTTAGGTTAAGTCGGGTACTTACAGGTCCACACAGGACTTGGCTGCAACGCTGCCTTCAGCCTCCACCACTCTGTAGAGGGAGGGGGCCGTGCACCACACTGCAGAGATAGAGAGGTTGTTATGACCTGCAGGGCCAGCAGGGGGTGCTACCAGACCTACTGACAGAAGTACTGACTCTTGAAGCTGATCCTGAAGCTGTAAGGGTTGTAGAGCGTCAGAACTCTGCGGTGGGAGCTCCTCTGGTCCAAGTGGAACAGCAGCTCAGTGGGGAAGAGGAAGATGGGCAGCTCCGCCGCAGCCACCCTGCCCACGGCATCACGCCGCACCTGACCCCCACATCGTCCGTCAGGACCGTCCCTCCTCCTCATCGCTCCAGCCAGCGTGATGCTCCGCCTGCCATAATCTGAGGGCTGTCATTGGAGGGGTGGCGGCACGACATCACAGGGTGGCCACCTGCCACAGAGTTTAAAACACTAAAATAATATATAGCTACAGCGCTACTAGCCACTTTACATGTAACTAATAAAATACTGACATACGCAAAATTGTCATGAAATTTCTATAATTAGAACTTTCTGTTCTAAAATCAAGATTTTCTGCTATAAGATAACCAGTTTCACAAAATCAATAAATATCACAACTTTTTAGCTTCAGCGTTTGTTTGTTTGCAACATAAGTCAAAAAGTTATGGATGGATTTTCATTAAAATTTCAGGATATGTCCAAATTGGGACAGTGAACAAATGATTCAATTTTGGAGGTGACATGATCATGACAGCATCACTGCCTGGATCCAGGAATGTTTTAAAGGATTCTTTATCATGGTGAGATATGGCCATTTTCAGGATATGTGTATATATCTCCACAATAAAAGCTCTGAAAGCTTGGTTAGAAAAAAAAATACAGGACATGATCATGACAGCATCAATAATGTGCAAAAGTCTGATGCAGATCCTGGAATATTCTGGATACTAAGATGCAGAACATGAAAAAAGTTGGGGGTTATTATCTTTTTTTCAAAACTGTGAGGTAACAAATGAAGATCCAGATGTGCAACTAACACCAGAATGTAGCTGACAGTCTGCTGAAACAGAAGTACGTTAACAGATTTGATGTTTCTATAATAGTTATGGAGCAGATCCAGAAGAAAACCATTACAGAAATGTGCATTTTTGCAAATAACTACTAAACTAATAATGATATCAAAATGATTCCAGTTGCTAAGTGTATGTTTACATGGTCAAAGAATCAAATATAATAAAACAAATTTACGAGTAAAACTTTTGGGTGAAAGTCACAATATGTGGGAGACCTGTGCTGGAGGTCTGAGCTCTCTGAGTGCTTTTCTAGATTTTTTTTTTTTTAATCAAATCTCCTAAAACAGCTGGTTTTGACAATAAAATTGTGGTTCTACCCGACTTGGTTCTACATGACGGCGGTTCTACATTACGGTGGTTCTATCCGACAGCGGTTCTACTATAGCGGTTACACGTGATACCAGGCAGGTTCCTAGCCGTTCCGGCCAGGACAACGTTCTCACACCTTGAAAGCGGACGGGTTTGAAGCCGGGTTCCAGAGTGAATAGATCTGAAGCCGCTGCCAAGAGCAGCTGCGTGCGGAGAATGAAGCCAGTGGTGCCGCCGTCATAGCCACGCCCTTCCAACCCTAACCTTAAAATGAACCCGGATGGCAAGCGGCACCATAACAAACACAACAAATGGACAGTGGACTTGTTCCCCTGCTGCAGCCTTGTTACCGGTAGCCCGCTTAGTTTTTGTCGTGGCAGTTTTTTTTTGTTTGTTTTACACCGTGTAGGATTCTGCGCATGCTCAACATCTTCTTCACCGGTTAAGTATGCTCTCTTTTTTCATTCATACACCATCTACAGGCTGAAGTATGAACTGATTTTCAGTCGCGTCATTTGCGTCATCTGGATGTCTACTCTTTTCGAGTCGGCTCCGTGTCCGGTCGTTTTTTATTATCGACAAGGCTTCATTTCAGCTTCATGGAACCTTGGCATAACTCGGTTAATAAAACTTTAAACTCTCTCGGGGGAACTTAGCTCAGTCAAACTTAACCCTCTCTCTGTGAACTTAGTCCCATTTGGACTCTTCAGTCCATGTGTCTGGTCAAGCTCAGTCAGGGTGTTCTGGATCAATGATGTGTCCTCAGTTGTCTGTTGATAATCAGACGCAGCTATCTCTGGCTGAGGTTTGTGTTTCATTGTTGACAAAAACACATTCTGCATTTGCAGAACTTTGGCTAAAAGCGTAAAAACTTTATTCAGATAGTGTTTGAGGTACATGAATCCTTCCTGTCTAGCTGTCTGAACGTTATATTGGTTTGGTTGGCCTCAATTAAACATATGTATGTATATGTGTGCATGCACACATTCTTTAAAACAGATGTGACGTCACACACACGGATAAACAGGAAGCTGTTTGTTTGTTGGCTAACTGCTGCTAACCGCAGAAACCCCGACAGAAGAAGCCCTTAACACCGCAGCAGGTAGTTCCGACAGCCCCAGGATTCCTTTACCGGGCAACAGCTCCCGGAACACGTGGGGCAGGTGCCTCTGATGCCGGTAGAGAAGAGGAATTTGTGGTCCGTACTCACCTGCGGACAGTTGCAACCAGCGCGCTGCTGAACCCGCCCCCTTATGGAGCCGCAGCCAATGAGGGGGAGTAACACTATTGGACAGTCCCGCCGTCACTTACTTTACCGCCATATTGGTAGAGGCAACGAAGTGCGCATATATATATATATATATATATATATATATATATATATGCCTGTCTACCTACAGTGAGTCAAAAAAGGATTTATTCAGCCACCAGTTGTGCCAGTTCTCCCACTTAAAAAGATGAGAGATGTTATGTTATTCTCAAGGATAAGGCTCATACGACACCGTTGTTGGAAACCGTCTTTTATTGAACTGCTTCTATATCGGACATTTTTCCTCCTATCCGCTAAGTTCCAAAATAAAAGCATTAACCTAAAACACTATTAGCCCATAACACCACATCTCCCTTTCTTTGAGAACAAATGGTAGACTACATTTGTCTCTGCAGGTCTTAAGGGGTTTATTCTGCCCTTTTGCTGGAGGACCTGTCCCTGATCTGTACCTGTTTCAGATACATATGAAAATAAAAATAAAATACCTTACACATTGCCATACTGTGAACTAGTACTTTCGCAGGCTGTGTTTTAAACTCTCGTGTTAAGATAATGTAAACAGTAAAACAGAACAATTTCACATTTCACATCCCCACTTCTTTTCTCTTCTCTTCTCTTGTTTTTTTTTTTTTTTGTTTTTTTGAAAACAAATAAATGGATCACAAATCAAGTCTCTGTGGTTTCCTAACCACTCTCCCACACCTGGTCTGCACAGTCCCGGTCGTGGGGCTCTTTCTGCTTGGTGATGTTGTCACTGGTGAAGCAGGGTCTGGTGTCGGTGAACTTTCCTTCACCGGTTGCTCCTCAGTGTCTGCTACCCCACTGTTGGTCTGCAGTGGCACCAAATGATGTCGGTTCCTCCTTAGCGTGCCCTCAGGCACCTCAACAATATAAGACAATACAGTGCTATCTACACATGACACTCCTCGCGAGTGTCATGTGTAGATAGCACTGTGCCCTGGACTCGTGCATCGGTGATCCACACATCCTCCCCGGGTACGAGTGGCCCCAGGTCTCTCGCTCTGTGTCTCATATTGAAGGATCTGGCATTGTTCCTCCTCTTCTCCCTTTCTTTGGCTTCCAGCAAGTTATAGTCTGGTAAAACTGGATCCAGCAGGGTTGGAAGGGCAGGAACAGTAGTGCGGAGACGCCGCCCCATTAACAGCTTGGCCGGGCTATAGCCGTTCTGTAGAGGGGTTGCTCTGTAGGCCAGCAATGCAAGATATGGGTCTGATGCCTTTTTCAGCAGGTGTTTCACTGTTTGTACAACGCGTTCTGCAGCCCCATTGCTCTGCGGGTACTTGGGGCTGCTTGTGATGTCCACAAAGCCATACTCTGCTGCAAAGGCCTTAAAGTGGCTACCTGAGAACTGGGGTCCATTGTCACTTTTAAGGAATTCACAAATTCCATGATGGGAAAACATGGATTTTTAGATGCACCACCACATCTTTGGATCTTGTGGGTGACAGCAATGCAACCTCCACGTATCTTGAGAAGTAATCTACCACTAGTAGATAGGTCTTGCCTTCCAGCGTGAACAGGTCAGCTCCCAAGGTTTGCCAAGGCCTGTCTGGCATCTCTGTTGGCATCAGCGGCTCTTTTACTTTCTTTCTCTCCTGAATGCAGGTTTTGCAACGCAGCATCATGTCGTTCAGCTGGCTGCTGAGTCCTGGCCACCATACTGTCCGTTTGGCCTGGCTCCTGCACTTTGTCACGCCTTGGTGTCCCACATGTGGTCTCTGCGGCACATCACCTTGTAAAGCCGATGGGATGACAAGCCTCGTGCCCCGCAGCAGCAGTCCATCGTGCACAGTCAGCAGCCCAGTAACGTCTTAGCACCCCATGCAGTCGGCTCTTATCAGGCCAGCCATCTGTGCAGTACTTCATCAGCGCAGAGCATGTGCTGTCTGCCTGTAGGTGCTCACGCAGGTGGCTCAAACAATCTCCATGCACTGGAATGTCACTGATGACAGAGTCTACATAGATGTTGGTGTCCTCCAGTAGGATTTTATCTGTGTGCTCTCCCGCAGTTCTCAGAGGAGCACGCGACAAGGTGTCGGCGGTCCACAGGCTTTTGCCCGGGACATGGTTAACTGTAAAGTTGTACCTCATCAGGCTCATCCGAAATCTTTGGATTCGTGGTGGGAGGTCATCCAGAGCTTTCTCTCCCAGCAGGCTCACCAGCGGCTTATGGTCAGTTTCTAGCTCGAATGGTCTTCCCAGGATGAAACTGCTGAACCTTTCACAAGCCCACATTGCAGCCAAGGCGTCCTTCTCAACTTGAACATAGCGCTGCTCCGTTGGCGTCATCGTCCTGGATGCATACGCCACAGGTGCCCACAAAGCATCACTTTTTTGCAGCAGGCCAAAAGAAGAAGCATCAGCAGATATTTTCAGTGGATAGTTTGGGTTATATAGCGCAAGCCCTGGTGTGGATGACAGCTCTGCTTTCAGCTGATCAAAAGCGGCCTGCTGCTCCGTCCCCCAGTACCAGTGGTTCTTCTTGGACAGCAGGTCGCTTAGCACTTTGTCTTTTTCAGCCAGGTTTGTAAGAAGCACCCCAGCTGATTGACCATGCCCAGAAAACTCCTGAGTTCACTGACATTTTTGGGTGCATCCATCTCTTTAACTGCTCTCGTTTTCTCAGGGTCTGGCTTTACTCCATCGGCTGAAATCACATGACCCAGGAATCTGACTGTGTGACGTGTGAACTCACATTTGTCCATGTTGAATGTAATGCCAGCCTTCTGTGCCTTCTCCAGCACTGCATTGAGCCGCATATCATGTTCCTCCTGCGTCTGTCCCCATACCTGGACGTCGTCCATGTGACACAGTACCCCCTCCAGGCCACTGGTCACCTCTGTCACCATCATCCTTCGGAAGTGCTCGGGGGCTGATGCTATCCCAAAGGGTAGACGATTAAAATAGTAGCGTCCAAAAGGTGTGATGAAGGTGGTGTATTTGGCAGATTCTTTTGTTAATGGTACTTGCCAAAAACCCATGCTGGCATCTAACTTGCTGAATACCGTTGCACCAGCGAGCATGCCCAGAGTGAGCTCGACAGAAGGCAGGATAAACCTTTCTCTGCATACTGCTTCATTCATCCTTGTGAAATCCACACAAATACGAACATCGCCTGCTTTTTTCGGCACCACCACCATCCCGGCACACCATTCTGTCGGCTCCTCAATCTTGGTGATCACGCCCATCTTCTCCATACGTTCTATCTCCTCCTTCACCTTTCTCCTAAGCAGCAGAGGGACCCTGCGTGGTGTGTGGAGAGAGGAGGGCACAGCCTCTGGCTTTAATTTAACTGAATACGGCCACTGAACAAGACCCAGACCACTACACAGCTTTGGATACTGCTGTTTGACTGATTCCTTAGTGATGCTGTCAACCCTGCACACAAGCTGAAGCTGTTCTATGGCAGGCCCTCCCAACAGTGCAGTGTGTAGGTCTTTCACAACCTAAATGTCTTCTATGGCTGTCTCTCTGCCTTTGCGCAGTGTTTCTCTGGCCACACCTCGGACAGAGAGCATATTGCCACCTGACCCAAACAATCGGCGTGTCGACACAGCCAGGTGATTCACATCACGCCCCCCCGTAACGTCATGGTACACCTCGGCTGGCAGGGCGGTGACATCAGCACCAGTGTCTATTTTAAAGCACACCTTTTTTTGTCTCACTTGTAACTGCACTGTCCATGCTTCTTTTCCAGCATCCACAGCTCCCAGGAAAAAACTCTCATCTTCCTCTGTAACGACAGCATTCAGAGATTTTGCACTGTTTCTGCACATTTTGCTATAATGTCCTTTTTTCCACAGCTGTAACACAGCATCCTTAGCAGGGCATTCAAATTTCCCATGTGAGGGTTTTTTTCCACATCTAGTACAGGCCTTTGAACCTGGCCGCAGATGTGGAGTAGGTTTATTTTTGCCTGGAGTTTGTGCTTGTGACTGAGGTTTTGGAGGAAATTTGAGTTTTCTGTAACTCTTTGCATGCACAGCATCAACATTAGAGCACTTGTTAGCACTTTTAAGTCAGACTGCTGTCGTCTAACTTCTTCAGACTGTCTTGCTTTTGTTATAGCAGTTTCAAGGGTTAGGTCTCTGTCTAGCTGTAGTTTTTATGACAGTGAAGTGTTCCTCAATCCGACCACTAGCCTGTCTCGGATCAGCTCAGTCTGTAATCGTCCATAGTTGCAGTGTTCAGCTAATCCATATAGAGCAGTGATGAAGGAATCCACGGTTTCTCCCGACAGTTGTACGCGCTGATTAAACTTGGCTCTTTCGTAGATAACATTCTTTTTAGGCACAAAAAATGCATCAAAGCCCGCTTTGACATTCGTATACGTCCTCCTCTCATCTGCAGTTAATGTTAGCCCCTTTAGCACATCTTCGGCTTCATCACCCATGCAATAAACTAACGTGTTCACCTGGTTCTCATCCGACGTTGCGTTTAAGTTGCTCGCAAGTCAAAAGCGGTCGAATCTCCTGATCCAACGCTCCCATTCCTGAGGTTTGGTGAAATCAAATGGCTCTGGAGGTTGTATTGTGAACGTAGCCGTTGGCGTTGCTAGCAGCATATCTGCTGGTTCGTCTCTCATTCCTCCGCCAAAAAAAACTCCACTTTCCTCTTTTTTCGTTTTCTTTTCGTTTTTCTCACAAGCTGCTCACTTCTGACACCATGTTATGTTATTCTCAAGGATGAGGCTCATACGACACTGCTGTAGGAAACCGTCTCTTATTGAACTGCTTCTATATCGGACATTTTTCCTCCTATCCGTTAACTTCCAAAATAAAAGCATTAACCTAAAACACTATTAGCCCATAACACCACAAGAGAGGCCTGTAGTTTCCATCATAGGTATACCTGAACTATGAGAGACAAAATGAGAAAAAACAAATCCAGAAAAATCTCATTGTCTGATTTTTAAAGAACCTATTTGAAAATCATGGTGGAAAATAAGTATTTGGTCAATAACAAAAATTCATCTCAATACTTTCTTCTATAGCCTTTGTTGGCAATGACAGAGGTCAAACGTTTTCTGGAAGCCTTCAATCAAAACTTTATTTATATAACAAAAATGCAACACAAGAAATGTCCCACTACCCACTACCCCCACCCCCCATACACCTTATCACCACACACACACACACACACACACAAATGTTTGTATGGCTGAGAACAGAGAAACCAAGTGAGGAAACACCATCACAGGAGTCATCTGGACCA
>JBAMYA010045940.1:0-11341 GCA_037176975.1 Arrhamphus sclerolepis | reverse complement strand
TGAACCAGTTGAGGGGATAGGAATGAAGTTTCTCTCACTTAAAACTGCTTTGCTTCTGGCTTTGACCACAGCTAAGCGGGTGAGTGATTTGCATGCTCTGTCAGTCCGACCCTCTTGTCTACAGTGGGCTCCAGGATTCACCAAGGTGTGTCTGCAACCAAACCCAGCTTTTGTACCTAAGGTGATGGAATCATCATACAGATGTTCCTCAGCCGAGCTGTCAGCTTTTCATCCCCCTCCGTTTCCCTCTGCAGGAGCACAAAAGCTCAACACACTGTGTCCTGTTCGTGCACTGAGGGTCTATGTTGACAGAACAGCGGGCATCAGGAGATCTGATCAGCTGTTTGTTTCATGGGCTACCCCTCATAGGGGCAAGCCTGTGTCACGTCAGAGACTGTCGCATTGGATTGTGGATGCTATACACCTGTCTTACAAGTGTAGAGGTGTCGAGCCCCCAGAGAGGATTAGAGCTCACTCTACTCGGAGCACGGCCACATCATGGGCCTTGTTTAGAGGGGTCTCAGTCCAGGACATTTGTGCAGCAGCCAGCTGGGCCACGCCTCATACTTTTGTGCGTTTTTACAAACTGGATGTAGCTCATCCATCACTCGCCCATGCAGTGTTGGGAGCAGGATCTTCAGGCACGGATCAATGCGTGACTTGAAGCGCGGCAGGATGCGCTGCAGGAGATGTATGCAATCCGGGAGTGGGCCATATCTCCCATAGTGAAACACCGAGCGAAGTTAGAAAAAGAACGTTGGGTTACTTTACGTAAACCCTGGTTCTTTGATAACAGAGTGAGGTGTTTCACCAACACTTCCCTTCTTGCATGTCACGGTAAGAAACCGTTCTAGAATGAGTTGGGAGGGGTCGGTTGGCCGGGGATATCATGAGGGGGCGGAGCCCCATATACGGCTCAACCGGTCTGTCACAGACAGACGTGATGTCATTGGAGCTTCCGTAGTAGGTCACGCTGAGGCGATTCCCATAGTGAAACACCTCACTCTGTTATCAAAGAACCAGGGTTTACGTAAAGTAACCCAACGTTTTCATGACCTTTTCCAGATTGATGGGCAACAACAGTTGCTCTTCTGTTGCTCATAGATTTCCCTCTTGGCTTTGTGTTAACACACGCCTGAATGCACCAACCTTCTAAAACATCTCTTTTTAACTTAATTCTTCAATCAAAATGAAGGAATTTTACTTGCACTGTGTCCTCCTGTTTAGTTGTGTTAAATTCAAGTGATTGGCATTTGAAAATTTTGTTTCAGGGCTGGTTGATGCTCACACTCATCCGGTCTGGGCTGGAGACCGAGTGCATGAATTTGCAATGAAGGTAAATGCAATGCATTTTCTCCTATCTTTCAGATTATTTTCATTGATTTAATACAGGGTTGTCACACTCATATATCATCCCACATAAATTTACAACAGCTGTAAAATTGCAAACTTGTTAAAATTTCAACTTTTGCTGGATTTGGCCCTCGGGCCTTGAGTTTGGCACATGATGCAATGCATCTTCTGCCTGAAGCTGGCAGGTGCCACCTACATGGACGTACACCGCGCCGGTGGAGGGATTCACTTCACGGTGGAGCACACTCGAGCTGCCGCCCCCTCAGACCTGCTTGCCTCCCTGAGCAGCAGGTTGGTGAGGATGCAGCGTGCTGGCACCACCCTGGTGGAGTGCAAGAGCGGATACGGCCTGGAGCTGCAGACTGAGCTCAAGATGCTGGAGGTGATCGAGCAGGCGAGACGCTCCCTCCCCATCAACGTCTCCTCAACCTACTGTGGAGCCCATGCAGTGCCCAAGTAAGTGTCAACTATCTTTTGTGTAAAAATTCCCCCTCACTCTTCCTACAATCCTTCCATCCTTTTCCAGAGGAAAGACAGTTGCGGAAGCCACAGAAGACATCCTGCAGATTCAGTTGCCTCGGCTGAAGCAGTTGAAGTCTGCTGGGACCATCAGAGTCGACAACATTGACGTGTTTTGTGAGCAGGGAGTTTTTGATCTTAGCTCTACCCGCTCCATCCTGCAAGCTGGCAAAGACATGGGCCTAAACATTAACTTCCACGGAGATGAACTTCATCCAATGAACTCAGCTCAGGTATCACTCAGTTGTACGGAGGATTTATTAGGTAGAAAGCAACCTTAAAGTTCTAATAATAGGTCATTAAAACCCCAGAAACCAGTGAAGTGCTTACTGTTATTCTATTAAAAAATAAAATCTAATGAAAGTTGATAAATGCATGAACCCTGAACTGCAGGAGCTATAAAAATGTTAACATGAGTGCCTGTGTGATTGTGTTAGATGGGAGCAGAGCTGGGAGCCTTGGCAATCAGTCATCTGGAGGAGGTCACAGATGAAGGGATTTCTGCCATGGCAAAAGCAAAAACCGCTGCTGTTCTCCTTCCGACTACTGCTTACATTCTCCGGTACTTACACTTTGTAAATGCTCTCTTACGTATGCCTGTCATGGCCATAAACCTTCAAGTAGTGCGTTTGTGTGCGTTTAGGTTACCCCAGCCTCGGGCCAGAGACATGCTGGATGCTGGAGTAATTGTTGCCCTCGGTAGCGACTTTAACCCAAACGCCTACTGCTGCTCCATGGTGAGAGCAGCAAGAAGTGAAAGGGTGAAACCCCATCTGCCCTCTCCGCCTTTACCCCCTTCTCTCATTCGTCTGCGTTTTCTCCCTCAGGCGATAGTCATGCACCTGGCCTGCGTCAACATGAGGATGTCCATGCCCGAGGCGTTGGCTGCAGCCACCATCAACGCGGCCTATGCTCTCGGACGTTCACATACACATGGATCCCTGGAGGTCAACAAACATGGAGATCTGCTGATCCTCAATGCCACACGGTAAAGAAAGAAGAACAGAGTATGATGTCAAGATGGACACATTAGACTTTGCTTCTGTTTGTGTGAGATTGTATGTAGCTCACAAGTTACATTTTGCAAGTAATAGAATTACTTTGCCCTATTGAGGTCAGTTGTTTTCAAATAACAAGCTTTTTCTTTTGTAAACCTTGTGATTTTTCAGTCTTTAATCCTGGATAACTGCGCTTTGGCATACACATTTGCCTCCCTCTAAGGTGCTTGTTTTTAATTAACATTTAAGTGTAACACTTGATACTGTGTAACTGCAGATGGGAGCACCTGATTTACCAGCTGGGAGGACATCAGGAGGTCATCCGTTACGTCATCATTAAAGGCAACGTTGTCTATGATAACGGCAATACTTTGGATTTGTAACTGCAGAAGAACTTGCAGCTGATTCATGGGAGTGAAGGTACGTTCCCATCAATGCAACTGCAATATGCAATACCACATTTTTGTAACTTGGTCCATTTGACGTCTTACATGCAGACATAGCGAATACCGCATTCAGACATAAATTCTGTTTTCCAGCTTGCAACTCACGTGTCAGAGAGAAAATATAGCCTTTAAGTCCCATTTAATTAACACATGCCACATTTCTGATGCATTTGCACTAAATGGGATGCTTCAGATCCTCTATCCTCTGCTTCACCTCTTATGCTGGCTGACTGCTTCTGTCCCTTATGGAGCTGCTCATATCCAAATGTCAAGCTCTATCATCTACTGCTACTTCCACGATGTTATTCAAGCGCACCATCTGGCTTTGTTTCAGGCTTGGTACGCTTTAAAGGATTTGATACTAGTGAGGGGCACTGGATAGTGAGCCTTGTCTGCATTCAGGCGAATCACCTTGGCGCTAGGCTAACTGGTTCAGTGGCCTGAAAGGAGTCGCAAAGTGGCAGAAGCTGCTTCAGTTGTTGAATATATAGACCTATTCATTTATTTATTTTAATTTAAAAAATCAATAACTTTCCTCAAAGCAGAATCTCTTTTATGGCTTAGATTTCTTAGATCATCCATAGTAGCAACACGTTTTTAGACAATTACCATTTGATAAACGCGAGGAAAAAAGAATTGAGCATACTTAAAGTTTTCTGTTGTCCAGTGCTATTTTTGAAACCACATACTGCCCATATAATGTAGTATGGCTGCAATAGTTCGTCAGCATAATAAATTATTGAAAATCATTTGCATGGAATTTCTATTTGGCGTCATGTAAAATTACATTGTCACAAACTGGTCTTTTTTTTTTTTTTTTACACAACTCTGTAAAATGTTCATTTATTGTAATGCAGGAGAAGAAGTACAGGGGCCGGTATGGCTTGGATAGCAGAAAGTCCTGAACAGCAGCAATGGTAGATGTCAAGTTTTCCAGCAGCACGTGTGACACTGGTGACGTCAGAGGGTATGTGGTACCCGGCTACTGTGCGCCCATGGACGCCTGAGTGATCTCTAATTCATGTCCGAGTTTCATTTTATGGCAACATTTTAGAAATAATTGACTAGTCATAAAAAAAATAAATATGTAAATTATCAAAATGGTTCTCAGTAGCAACTCTCATTATGGCCCTTTTCCACTAGTACCTACTCGGCTCAGCTCGACTCTACTTTAGGGTTTTCCATGAGGTCATAGTACCGGCTCGTACCTTCTTTTTTCGCACCTACTTGGCTGCGGGCTCTAGCCGAGTGAGTCGGGCCGAAAATACGTTACCAGGATGCAGGCCACTGATTGATTTACAACTAAACTTTGATATGGCTAAAAATGGCAAGCAAGCCTTCTCCGTGGTGAAACAATGACACTTATACGTCCTCCATTGTTGTCGCATAAAAAGACATCACCGCATTTCGGGCCACCTTACCATGAAAGCCCCACCCACACCGAAGTGGTACTGAACTGTAACGGAAAACGAGTGCGACCCAGGTGAGTAGTTGAAGTACTAAAATGCCATCGTAATAGCAATTACGTGAAGCACCCACGTGGAAGTGGCACACCACCCCTGTAATTTACGGCGTTATGCATATTAGTACACACTTTTAGTTTAATATGTGGTTTCAAAAAGAGCTCAGCTGACTGTTTTGTAAAAGTCTTGACGCCAATGAACCATTACTCAGCAATAGCGTTGAGTAAAATGGGATTCAAGGATCACTGGAAAAGAACATGGTTAGCATATAAACATCATGTTTACCTATGTTTGGTGATTTTAGTAACTGCAGAACATCATGAATGTGATATATTTGCTCCTCACATGATCAAACCAAGTTTCAGATGGCACTTCTATGAAAAGCATCTGCCTTTATTGAACAAATTGATACACAATGTTTATTGAAACTGAGTATTTTCCACAGGCATGGCTTCAACTTATCTCTGATTCTGTTGTCAGAGACCCAATCTAAAACGATTTTATGTAGTCATTACATTGTGACTTGAAGAAAAAAATACCCCAAAAAACTAATCATACAAAAAAACAAAACTACTTTTAAAAATAAAAAGCTATTCACAAAAATAATCGAGTACACAGATGGAAAGAAAATGTGACACATATTTGGCTTATGTATACTACAAAAGAACAGGGGGCATACATCTCGTGTACCCAAGTTTATCTGAGACAGCTGTGGACCCCGTCAGGCTTCATACTTCTTCCCTGCTCGGTGGATCTGCTGGTAAAGTGTCATCGAGAACGCCATACCAAGCAGCTAGAAAAACAAAATTTTTATTTAGGATCCGTGTGTGTCAGAGAGAGGATGTAAGGATCAGAAAATTAAAACAGCTCACCTGTATGACCAACACACACATGGCGATGGTTCCCAGAAGGTGTTTGTTTTCATCCAGCCACTCCTCCACCTTATCATAGCAACCCTGAAAACACAAGAGGGAATCTAGCCAAACGCTGCAGCAGCTTCCATTTAAGAACATTTTTCTTACCTCTCACAAATTATTCTGTTACAAAAAAAAAAACCTGTGGATTATCTATTTTCACTAAAGCCGTTCTGCTTCTGCGGCTGGAAACTAATTTATGGCCTTTGTGCTCACCTTCACACGGTTCTAGAGAGCATGCAGATGAGATGTACATGCATTTAACTTCTAGAATCATGAAATAACACATTAATGATTATGATGCCATGTGTCGCAATGTGGAGCTCCATGGTAGATGTCAAATTGAGGATATACATTACATATTTGTTGACTAAGAGGAAAAAAACCAAATGTACAATTCAAGACTCACCCGTGGCCAGAAGATGTTTGAAGAGTTGCGTCCGCAGCTCTGATAAACCTGCTGGCAGCAGCTGTCAGGAACCATGTTCTCATGCAGGGCAGTGTACCAGTCATGGTGGTTTATCACACCACAACACTTCCACTGGTGAAGCCCAAAATAAAAGATTACAAGCTATACATAAACAAACAAAGCCAACTACTACTTTGTGCAACTTCAGTTCTACCGTGTAGCTTCTTTGTTTTATTTTTTTTAAGCATGATATTTCATGACTATACCTCTCCCTGTATGGTGTTCCACGCTTCACTCAGGCCAGCATTGTTATCTGTGTTGTACAACACCAGCCCTTCTCTCAGGTCTCGTCTTGCATTTTCACTCACCTGAGAAGGCAAAAGGTACATCATAAAACGTGTAGGTACTTTCAGTTCAGCAGGAGGGACATCATTGTACAAGCACTCTTACCTTGTCTGTGTACACAAAGAAGAGGATGAGGAGGATTAGTTCAGCCAAAAGGATGATCAACAGAACGATGAAGAACTGATTCAAATAAGACAGATGTATAACAATCAGATGAAAGAAGAAAAAAAAAAAAGCTGTTTTTCTGTTACAGAATTACCCGTGAACTGAATCTGATCAACAAAGGGCACTATGGGAATTGTAGCATACTCACACTCAGCAGCAGGCACTTATTCTCCTTGATGGCACCTAGGCAACCCAGGAAACCAGTCACCATGACAACAGTGCCAAGAGTGATGATCAGATTGGCAGCGGAGAACGAGGGGAAGGAGGGTGACAGCGTGGCAAAGCTGCCCTGGGAAACTGAGAGCCACACGCCAACACCTAACAGTCCACATCCGCCCAGCTGAAACAGACACAGGAAACTGCAACTTCTGACTAATGTAACGATAATAAAATTCTTTGATGTGCTGACCTTAGAACTGATTTATTATTATTGACATGGTTCTGACTGAGCGCGAGTGGAAGGAATTACCCAGAAGAGCAGGTTGAATAGGAAGAGCATGTATTTCACACAACATATGCAGCCACGAGCCATGATTCAACAGAAAAGAGCTGCAAAAGAAAAAAAAAGTTCAACAATAAAATATAATTTAATAGAAGAACTGAGTGATGTTTCTTACACTGTTTGTATATCAAAGTTGTCTATAGTCAGCCAAACTTTAGCACTGTGCAGGAATGAAGAAATGGGTGGGTGGTGGTTAGCTTTTAGCCAGGTGGACATCCAGCCAGCTTTTGGAAACCCAATTTGGAAAAAAAGATGGCCTTAATTTTTAACTGGATCCATGAGTACAGCTGTGATAGGTTCAACGCTTGGCCAGCAAAACAGTGTTTTATCTGAATTTTATTTTATTTTTTTGTATAGGTTCAAAGCTAAGTCTCCTCCCCCAATCCCCTGGTAAAAAAGGGAGCAGCTGTACTGCATCTTTGAGCTATTTTGAACAAAGCATGTCAGACATTTTAAGAACTCAGAAATCAATTTAAACTCAGAAGTTCACAATATGTCTCCTTTAATAAAACAACCACACACTATGTTTACAAGCCACTTTGATTCTTTTTTCTTTTTTTTTTTAAACATCAATAGTTTTTCCCTCTGCAGTCGCTGAGACCACATCAGAACAAGGAGGGGATAAACTTACCACTTCAACTGGTAAGAATAAGCAGCAGCTCTGGTGGTGAATCTGTAATACACATATTCACAATAATGAATATACAAGTCATGCTTTCAGTTTGACACTGGACCAGAAACTGAAATGAGGGGTTACGCAATCTACCACATATCCAGTGTAACATGACACCAAACTCTGTAGAATGACCCCAAGTTTACTAACTTTTTCTCTTCCAACGCAAGCGCAGATTGTTTCCCTTTTCCACTCTTGAAGTATACAACATTAATGGCTTCATTAAAGTGACCATGTGACTGTGTGAATGGAAACATGTATAAACATAAGTTATTTACATATTTAAGCTCATTAACAGTAAGCATACATGTGAGGTTGTAGCTTTTCATTTGTGCCACCACACAACTCTTAAGATTTTTAAAGAGTTAGATTTCAGCATCAGTTGTAGTTTCCCCTCATAATGAATAAATAAACAAGCAAGCAAATGACTGAATAAATAAAGCTTCTAAGTTGAAGCTGTGAATGTTGCAGAAAAGCACCATTCAAACGTGACACTTGCATGTTCAGCTTATATCCGGTTAGTTAAAAGCAGAGCACTTCAGAAAGCAGAATTATACACTAAATCAGCTGTATTTGGTTTTATCCACCATAATTGTTGGCTGAAATCTACTCAAATGCATCTGCAATTATCTGACTGTGCAACGGTCCAATAACTGGCAGCCTTGAATTTTGACAGCAACTCGCATTTATTATCAGTGTTCACCTATAAATTATGGTTTTACTGTATAAGAAGCTGTTTGTATATTAAAATATCATATGCAAACACAGAAACTAAAAAAATAACTATAAAAGGTTTACACGCTATATAGAATTAAAGAAAAGAAAAACTTTACTATGTTTCAAACATGTCTATCTCAGAATCTTATTTTGAAAAAATTACTAGTCACTAAAGTTGTTGAATGACACAAGATAAAACAGCAAAACATCTTAATCTGAAATATGGGGGATTAGAAGTTAGTATAGAGAAATTCAAGTACCCCAGTTTTGTGGTACAGTGCTGCATTTGGTTGAAATACATTAGTTACATCCTGTCAGTTTCTTTCAACATTTAGGGGCCTGTTTTAGAGCATTTATTCTGGAGAGGCATGGATCCAGATGCCTCCGACTCACTATTTTAGGCTTCATGCTGTGTTTCAAACACCAGCTGCTACTGCACTGAATGCAGAGTTTGAGGTAGTTAAACTAGAAAAACACTCTGGAAAAGTCCAACTAAAAAAGGCTGACAAAAAGGAGAAGTCCTGACTGGTGACCAAAGGGAAATTATTTACACACGTTTTACTTACAGTCCTGCCTTTCAGTTTATCAATTTATCTTTTAGTTTTTTTTCTTTCAGATTTTCATTTATTTATTTATTTTTTATCAGTGATGCAAGTTTAATTCAATTCAAAGATGGAGGGCTCAGTGTAAGCAAAAGTTCTGGTATGATATGTTTTCTCTACAAAATATAGAATAACATAAATAACTAGTTATTTTTTACTTATTTCTGAATTTTTCTTAATGTCTTTTTAAGAACAAGAGAATAATTAATTCTGTCCCCTTGGACGTAGGGTCATATCCTGAAGTAGTTCCACATAAACAGTTTTTTTCAGGACTTTCTGTGGTTAAAATAGCATTGTTGTTACTGCTGATAAGAGAGGAATCTTGTTCTGGATATGACGTCACTGATCTAAACTTCAGTTGTTTCAGAAGTTTTTTTTTTTTTCCAAAAAGGACAAAAAAAAAGAAAGAAAAAAAAAAGAACCGCCGCCATTTCTTAACTTGCCAATGTTACATATTTGTCACGATAAAAAACAAAACAAAAAACACAGTGAACTAAACATCTTTCCTGCGCCTCGGGACGTGATAATTTCCATGTCCATGCTTTTTGAGGAAAAGACTCGAGGACTGTGGAGAAACAAGGGACTAGTTTCCTACCGTTGGCTACGAACTGGAGCTCATTTTCCCACTGAAGCCTGGCGTTTCTCCTGCAAAAACCTTCGCATGTCACCCTTATTCACAGCATCAGCCGCTTTTATAAAATAAATCCACCGGTTGTAAACTGCGAAACTCGCTTTGAAGTTCTGTCGACGGCTAGCGGAGGAGGAGGAGGAGGATATTTTCCCAGGAGGGTGGAGCAAAGCGAGTCTGGAGCTGGAGGCGGGACTGTCGATGCGGGAGAGCTGTTTCTGTGGTGCTGTGGAGGCATGATCATTGACTACAACCGAACAAGAAATATTATAGACAGTAGATATGAACAATAAAATAGATCAGACATCAATCCGCTATCAGTCACATGGATCATTGAGGCGGAGGGATATGAGGTCAGCCTCAGTGGCCTACTGCGGTACTGCAGGCAACAAATAAGTCCCACTACCACAAAACAAACTAGATTAAAACTGAACTGATATTCTTCCAAAATTATAAAACGTTTTCGAATTTTCACAACGGAAAGTAACAAAATCCATCTGTTCACAAGTGCAAAATTTGAGCAATTTTGATGCTAAATTTCTACCTTTCAATCTACCAAATGACTGGGCAGTCAATATGCACTACTGGTCAAAACCTTTAGAACATCCCAGTTCTTCCTTTTTTTCCCCTGAGATAAAAAGTTCAAGCTCAGTGAATTGCTCAAAATGGTATTTAAGATGTAAAGGGATATGAAGTGGAGATGGACAATTTATCAAAAATGAAATGAAACCGATCAGAGCTGACGATAATCTTGTGCATGTCAATTATTGTAATTATTTCTCTCCTTTGAAGTATTCATTTCATTACCATACATAATAAAACTGTGTGTGTGCTTTCTTTCACTTATTTTAAAATAATGAAGATATGTGCTCTTTTAATTTGAAAAATATTCCAGTTTTAATAGTTAATTACATTATATATAAAAGCCTTGTCACTGATCTATGATGGCAAAAGATAAAACAATGCAAGAATAATCACTCACTAATTGTGATTGAGGAAACTTGTTTAATTAAATGTGATATTGATTTGAGGTCATATTTCTCAGCTCTAAAAGGTAGGTAGTGAACTTCCAGAGCTTAACGAAAAAAAAAATGTAGTTAACCCAAAACTGCCAAGAAATCTTTTTTTTTTTTTCCAGGAACAAAGTAAAGCAACTTTCAAGTGCCACATATTTATGGGAACATCTGTAACAGAATCGGAAAGGCTTTCTGAAAGATTATTGATTTGTATTTTAGACAGAATCCAACAAGTGTGTTCAACTGTTATAGCTACAGAAGGCAAGGCAAGTTTATTTCTATAGCACAATTCATACACAAGGTAATTCAATGTGTGTCATCTATATAAAAATCACAAGAGGCAAAAACACCATTCCATAAAACATATAAATAATCAATAATTAATTAAATAAAAAATGAAGAATAAAAGTATAATTTAAAATTTAGAAATTAAGTAGAAGAGAAAGGGAAAAAAGACAAAAACAGCAATTAAAACTATTTTGCTTTTTGTTCTAAGATTCAGGCTCAAAATAACTAAATTTAGAACTTTATTCAAATGCAGCTGAGAACAGGTGGGTCTTTAACCTGGATTTAAATAAACTGAGTGTTTCA
>JBAMYA010045939.1:0-11342 GCA_037176975.1 Arrhamphus sclerolepis | reverse complement strand
TGTATGTATACATAAAACTTCAACTGTTTATTACATCTATGTGGAAAAGTTTGAGTACACACACACACACACACACACACACACACACACACACACACACACATATATATATATATATAGATATATATACATACACACACATATACATATATATTTATATAGAGAGAGGGAGAGCACACTTTTAACCTTATTTAGGTTCTGCAATGTGTTTCTCATTTATCCATTCACTTACCCATACTACAACACTTCTGTTATGTGTATACATTCTATATACAGCAGCACTATGATGAGCACATCAGGATACAATGTGTTCTGTGTTCCTATTCTTTCTGTTTTTTTCCTTAAAGAAATCATTTTGGTTAGTTTTGGACAAAACAAGAACAAAAACAACTGATTAAGGTGGGAAAGAAATCATGGTTTGTGTTCAAAGGGTTTTTTTTTTTCTCACAAAGTGTCACAAGGGGGAAATTAATTCCAGCCCCTTTGGCACACTTTCAGAAATGAGACTGATATCCACAGTGTGTGGAAATCCAGAAAGGCATTATTTTACTGTAATTATTTTTGGTGGTATTATTTTACGCTCCATGTTCTATAATCATAGAAAAACAAAATGCTTATTTCTACATTATTCTTTAAAATATAGGGCAACCCCACTCACTTTTTTTTTAAATCTCTGCTTCTCATCTTTTTCCACTCAAAGAGCTGAATCATCGTGGTAATCTTGAAAGCTGAATAGAATTTATCTGGACGGCAAAGCTTCAGTTCTCACTGACTAGTGTCAAGTTTTAGATTTCAAAACTGTTCATTCGTTCTTGCGAGCCACTGAAGTCCCATCCACATGTTGACAAGGTAAACCACTTATAGTTGTCAAAGACCCTACCAGCCCACCAGGATGTAGGTCAGTGATTCATACACAACTCATAAGAATGAATGGCCCAACTTAACCAAAGTACTTTTCCTGTTCTAACTGACTGGTCCCCACCAGTCCGTTAGAACAGGAAATGTGCCTTAGATGAGAGGTGAAACGTCTCCAAGACTGGAAATAAATAAATAAATAAATAAAATGTCCATTTGCTTTATATACAAGTGATTAGAGCTAATTATTCCACTATGTTAATAAGACTGTCACTGTGTTTATCCAGCCCACAGGTAGTGCACAATGTGTTTCTAGAGCGTTAAGAAAATTCATACAAAGAAGAGAATGAACTAAAACTGCCAGATTGAAGCCACACAGCGAAACAAGAAATGTAAACTCACTGCTAAGTTCTGTTGAGGAGAAATAGACTGATAAGAATCATGCATCATTAGTAATGAGCCCTTTCACAGTTAGACAATAAAAAAATTTAACACTTTATATACAGTGTATGTAAGTATGTATACATATATATACATATGCATCTATAAGTGTGTATATGTATATATATATATATATATATATATATAGACACACATATACATATTTGCTTAATGTTAAAAGGTGGGATAATAGGAGGAATGAACTGCAAGTACAAATCATTAAGGATCGCTGTAACGATGTAGACATCTCTGCAAACACAGTCCTGACTTCTGACCCAAGCACAGACATGTACACCTACAAAAGGGTGCCAGGCGTTTCTGTAATTTCCTGTTTGGAGTGCTGTTTAGAGTTATGCACAGTGTAGCAGGGAAAGTGTTAAGGAACGGAGAAACTTTAGCCCCAAACAGGACTGGAAATCTGATTAGTCGCCTTTCATCTTCCATGAATCTACCATCTGGCACCGGCACGATCAATAAAGACCGGACTTTACGTGACACTCTTACTGGACGGGTGGCGGGATGGTGGGGGAATGGGGATGGGGATGGTGGGGGGGGTTGTCACACCAAACCATACAGCTGTCAAAACTGAGGTGCGATGAACGCAGGGACTAGAAGCTCTTTGAAACAAACATGAACAACAAACAAAAGTAATAACAGCTTATTAATGGCTGTAAAGCTGTGTGTGTGTGTGTGTGTGTGTGTGTGTGTGTGTGTGTGTGCGCGCGCATGTTTGTGTGCATCCAGCTTATCACAGTCATCATTGGTATTGAATTACTATTCATGGCTGCCTAGTGTGTGTGTGTGTGTGTGTGTGTGTGTTAGAGTAAGTACATATGTGTACTCTCACATTTCTTTACATTAGAGGATCAAACGTCCTCACCATTGATATGTTGACATTTATCAGTTTCAGATTGCTACGATCACTTATAACATGAGAACTGGAGTTATTCTTGATTAAACAACAATGTGCTTATATATCCAGGGACCACTCAAGACGCTTATTACACTGACATAAAGTTTGGTGTCGGGTTCAGATTCACAGAAAGAGTAGCTGAGAAGTAATAAAGCCAAAGATCGCCTTTACAAGTACAGTAACATAAACAATCATTTATTATTATAAGAATTCAGATATGTGTGAATATTATTGGAATTTCTCCCTGAGGAAGAATAGGTTAGAAGGATAGTTGTCTTTGTGTAGTTAAATAAGAAAAAAAGTGTTTGCAGGAAGCATCAGAGTGGGTTTAGGACTAACTATATTAAGATGCAGGGTTGTAAGAAAGATGATGTTAGAAATAAAACTCAAGGAATAAATAACAATTAAGGAGACTCTGACGAAAACCAAAACATCTCAAAGCCACAAGTCTTTTCAACTGCGTGCATTTGGGTGTTTTATCTGTGCATGTGTTGCATTTTTACATTTGTTTTAACGTAACTACTTAATATTCATAGGCATTTCTGTTCTGTTTTAAATTAGGTAAAGGTTTCTTATAAGGTTAGGTCAGGGAAATTATTTGTTGTCTGTCCTTGTGGGTGTAGAATTTGTATTTTTTATGTATGATTGTTTGTAACGGAGGAAATGTTCTCACTTCTACAGGAAAAAGTTTGTCTTTTCAGCCATCCTAAATCTTTTCCTCTTCCATGCGAAGGACGAGTCTGGTTCCTCTGGATTCAACTGGGGGTTAGTTCCAGCAGATACAGAAGAAACTACCTCTGCACGCCATTGGATAGGCACACAACCAATCAGGAAAACAAAGCTTGTGACGGAGACACATCGACACCAGACTAGCGTCAACAAAAGACATCCAAAATGGCTTCCTGTGGAGTAGGAATGTCAATGGAAGACTGTTGTCGGTTTTGCAGTAAAAAATGTGTTGATCAGTTCGGTATGTTCTGAGCCTGCAGAAATGGCTGTGAATGGGAGGGGAACCAGATTCATTTCAGGAGAGAGATAATGGGTATAGCTAGCCAGATTAGGAAAAAGTCAGGTAAAAATTTAAATTCTGTTCAGTTTTCAGTGTGACTGCACAGATGATTCAGATCATGGAGAGAATCTGGTTAAAGAGAGAGTCCTCAGATTTATATAGCAACACATAGTAAATCTCCAGGGATACATCAGTGTGTTTTCCTTTCTTTTTTGTGTTCCCGAAGACGTGTGAGATCTGTGTACGTTAAAGCAGGGCTACGGAATCGTTTGTCAGACACTCAAAAGATCTGACGAGCATGAACGCTGCCATGTTCAGCAAAGCAAACTGAGCAACTGTCCACATGAAAGAAGAATGATAAATGGAGATTTCATGAGTGTGGCACCAATGAGACACCCCTAAAGAGGGGCAGGGAGCCCAAGCAAAGCAAGTCGATTCCAATAAAGGCTGTATTTCCAGAACCCAGGCACTGTGAGAGACACCAGTGACAGCTCCCAGCTCAGTTTGCAAAGCCCTGTGGTAAATTCCCCAGCTAGGAAGAAAATCCTATTTAATTTTACAAGATCTTCTGGCTTCTAAAAATCCTCCGTGATGTTTTGGTTCGCTGATGGGAGAACAGGGAGAGGCGGCAGGGCAGAACGTCTGCTAAACGCTCTGGTGGAAAACTTTACATTTTTAAACAATGATATGAAACGAAGGCAGCAGGAAGGTCAAATCTGATGCGCTGATTGCAGAACTCGTATCATTTTAATTTATTATGTGGTTTTATGAAGGCTTTCATTTCTTTCTGATGAATCTGTTTTCGATCAATCTTTTTTCCAGAAGGAGCGGGAACACAATCCCTGGCAAAAAAAAAACAAAAAAACATGGAATCACCACTCTTGGAGGGTGTTCAGTTGTTCTACTTTGTCAGGAAAAAAGAAAACCAAAAGAAAAGAACAGACAACATTTAAACACAAACATATTTTATTTAACAGTTGAAACTCAGGAATTTGTAAAGCCCGACTCAAAAAATGTAGTAGCTGTAATTACTACCTTTTCAGATTAAACAGAGGAAAAACACACACACACACACAAAAAAAAAATCACAAGCAATTCTTGTTGCACCTTCTCTAGTTTCTATGACGTCTTTGAGGCACATCTTCTCTAATGAGAAACATCATCAGTCAAGTTCCATCTTTCTTGTGCAGAAGTTAACAAAACAGCTTTGCAAGACGGAATGTGGCTACAGAATTTTTCATTTCCTCCATAAATTTGCAACTGGATTAAGATCCGGACTGTTTATTGGCCATGAGATAGTTTTAACATCTATGCTCTGAAGCAAGATAGATGATCATCCACCACATCTACTTTTGATCAGTCCAGACTGTCAGTGTACACCTGCATTTACTGCTGAATTAATGACTGCTAACTCGTGACATGCAGCGTAACGTCAACGAGGACTGAAATGTCCTGGTTCTCTGCTGGTGGTCGTTTTAATATATTTCATGTGCTTGGACTAAATAGGTGTTCAAGAAACATGAATCTTGAACCATGTAGATTCATGTTTCACCACTGTGTCTCTCTTTAGCCCACTGAAACCTTGTTCCCTCCAGTTAAAGGTAGTTTCCATTTGGACGTTTTACATCTAAATACCATTTCATCAGCAAGTCCTAACAGTTCAATCAGAAACGTTGACCCCTTTCCCTTTGTTTTTCAATGCTGTTTTTGTGTATTTTCTAATTTCGAGGCATACTCCTTTGAGTTTTCTTCCTTTGCCTACCTGTAGCGCCCCCTTTCACATCTTTCTGATTTTGTTTGTACATGTTCCAGTTTTTTTTTTTTCTTTGACAGCCTGAGCAAAGCAGCAAAAAACAACGACTTTATCTGCCTGAGTAACAGAAGCGCGCGACGTTAGCTTGACTCAGCTGCCTGTTAGCTTGACTCAGCTGCCTGTTAGCTCACAGCTAGCCTCTCTGGGACACACACCTCGGTGTAACAGCGTACCAGTGGAGACTGCTGCTTCAAACAAAGCACTTTTTCTTTTTTCTAACTTGCTGAAAATTTACACCGCAACTCCACGTGACCATAAGCTAGCTAGTTCACCCCCCTCCATTTTGGTTTGACTGCATTCGTTTTGTGTGTGTAGGTTACCGTAGCAACCACGTGGATAAGGACAGACCAGATCACTTGCAGCACATAATGGAAACACTAAGTCAAAATGACTGAATTCTAATCAGATATGCTAAAGATACGGTTTAGGCTTTAGGGTACGTACGGACCTAGAATTTGTGTTGAACAACCTTTAGCAGAACAGGTTATATAATTACCAGCTAGTTTATTGTTTCCTTTCAACATGTCAGGTGCAGCAGCTTCTTTAAGGTCTGCGAGCGTTCTCTCTTAACTTCAATTTGAGTTACAATTTACATTTGTTAACTTGTGCCAGTATTTTGGAAAAGCAAATCATGATTTAATTAAACATTTTTCCCCCCAATTCTGTTTCTAGGAAAATGTCATCACAACAGCTGTTTTGTGCCTATGTTTTGCAACATGTCTATATTTTGCATTGTATTAAACAGTCACGCAATATTAAAATAACTGATAAAATTACAGCTACTACTCAAAGTCCATAAAAATGTT
Organism: Arrhamphus sclerolepis; assembly: GCA_037176975.1. Lineage (NCBI taxonomy): Eukaryota > Metazoa > Chordata > Actinopteri > Beloniformes > Hemiramphidae > Arrhamphus > Arrhamphus sclerolepis. Next base: position 5,505 of record JBAMYA010045939.1, on the reverse strand, counting down.
GTATGCCTTGTTTTTTAAATTAAATAAACTGTTACTGCACAACTATGTTAATTTTTTTTTAAATTTAATATAAGGAAGGAGACACACAACAATACTCTAAAGCAGACTCTGTGTTTAAATTCTATTCATTTTAAATTCCCTGTTGGGTAAGGTACGGCAAAAAAAAAAGTAAGTAAATAAATAAATAATAATACATAGATATAGTTACATATTAATAAGTACACGATTAGGGATTTTAAATATAAACTCAGGGTAAGCCTTCAGTATCAATAAATACATGATTTCAAGCTGCCATCACATCACATCAGCTCTGCCAAATACAAAAAAATAGCAAAGCGAAACGTCATCATTACTGTGACGCAGCTACGCTTTGGACGTGCACACAAATGTATCTGTTACGTTTTCTTATTAGACTGGGCTGTAAATAACCTTTACTCATGCACAGGGCATGAAACAAAACTAATCCTCAGCAATCGTGTTTTATGTCATTGAACTTTCTGAATTTAGATACTCTCAGCGGCTGCCAAGAGAGGCCTCGTACACCTTCAAAACACAGCTGCTACACTTGATCAAACCCTTGAGAGCACACCAGCACATCCCAAATGAATCTGATAAATGTCACCAAGAAACTTTGATCTTAAATGCTCATAAATCTATGTACGGACGTGCGCATGTTTCTGTTTTTAGCCTGTTTTAGGGATTTGTTCACATCAGATTTTATTTGAATGGTTAAATACTGAATCGTAAAATTGCAAGGTAAGTCTTTAAGATAACAAATGAAATAAATGTCACTATAAAAGACAAGCAAAAGTCCTCATAAAACAGCAAGTCACTATAGAACCTTTTCTTTTAAGCTTTTCTCACATTTTAAACTTGCTGTGTTTTTTGTTTTGTTTTTTATTTAAGGCAACACAGCTATTGGTTAGTGCTGGGCAATACTGCTTCCTATTTAGGTTTAGGCACTAAAACTCTTTGGTCTGTGCTTAAATACGATCTTTTCCATGTTTTAACATGATGATGCATTGATAACAGATTTCCCATGGACTTGTTCAAACAACAAATCAAATGTGACATCAACAGCAGTGATGCACACCTTAACATGTGTTTGCAGGAAAACAATTACCATTTCCAAAGTGGTAAAATATTTACTGTTTTGGAACATGTTGCAGACCTGAAGTACAAAAATGGGTGTACTATTAAAGAAAACAAAGAAAATCAATTACATAAAACACTATTTGAGGCTCATAGTGTCTGTTAAAAGATAAAAAAATAAAAATCAACATAAAAGTGAGCTTCTGTTGTTGTTGTTTTCATACCGTCCCTGTAACACTGTATGAATGAGTGACTGTAGCTGGAACTGTAACACTCTGAGTTGTCAACAAGAGAATTTTTGAAATCTAAAACAATCTTTAAAGATGGTTTAAGGATGTGTTTCACTTCAGCTTTAGAGTGTTTGGTTTAAAAAAATAAAGCTTGTTTGAATGTTGTTGTTTTTTTAATTATTATTTTAAATTAACTACAGATGAGACAGATTTGATCCATTATCGGTATTGGGTGCCTGTACTGATTAACAATTAAAAAAACAACAATAAAAATTTAAATTTAAATCTTTGATTTAACCTCTTCAACGCTGTGGATTTTACCTTATTTAAAACTTTATTTCAACTATTTCATTTGAAAACAGCAACATCAACAATCCTCCTTTGATATCACGTTAGCTATCAACTTAAGGAAGTAATAATACACACTTGCTATTATAAATAAGGCCAAAAGAAAATCCCTAATAAATTGAAATTAAACATTTTATGCAGTTCAATTTACCAGTGATATTGAGCTTAATTGTGTGACGCAGCTTAAAATACACAGCAGCAGAGTTTTAAGCAACTACTGATTTACCATTTTTGGTGTTTTAAGAGATTTTTATCATCAATTTCTGCATTTTCGATTCCGAACGTGTGACATGATCTTTTTCTGACGGGCTACAACTCTTGTGGTTGATCCTCCGTACTGTAACATTCAAGTATTGTCCAAAACAATCATCAAAATCACATCTGTGTGGCACACTGATGTGATGTGGCGAATACAACAAATGTGTTTACTATTCTTTCAGTCATGTTTTATAAAAAGAAAACTCAACTTCTTAAGGAACCTGATAATCCATTGAGCAAAAATATATAAAGACACATTTGTCGGACTTTTAATATATATATATTTTTTTTTTGCTCAGGAGATGTGGTTTAAACATGTCAGGGAGCTGCGGTGCATCAGCACATAACCAGCGTGACATAAGAAGCTCTGACTGATCAGACTGGCGTTGGGGTTATGCTGCATCATCACGTTACCAAAGTAACGGCCTCGATCAGCACAGACATCTATAAAACTGAACATTTTTTTCAGCATCTTCATTCATAATGAGCCATCAAGCAACTTTGTAAAACTTCTACAGTGAACCTCGACAGCAGCAGGTACACCGACAGTTTCACATTTCTTTCCGTTTTTAGGTTCTCGTTCTTTTGCTCATTTCTGCCTTCAGACACGGATGTTGAGAGTTATACTATTTGCAGGAAGTCCCTGACTCTGCTGCTCGCTTCGTTGGGATGATGAATACATTTCAATCTCCTTCCCCTGGCTCCAACCAGTGACCAGTTCTGCAAGCCAGGATTTCAGTCTTATAGCTTATCCAGAGAGATCCATCATATACTAGCCATCGTCCAACACATGCACTCTTTTATCACTTTCACTTCACACATGCAAATGATGGGAGTAACTGTTTTCTCTGCACTGGACTCAGAGCAAGAGAAATCTGGACAAAAGCTGCAAGCAATATCTTTGTTTAATCCAAATCCTGTTACGTTTGATAAATGGTCTGTAAATGAGACAAATCCAACCAGGGCAGAGTGTTCACGCTCAGTCCTACGTTTGAAAATCATCCAGGAAAATGCAGCTATGCGTCCAGTTTTAGCAACGGCAGGGTGCAGGCTTGCTCGTACATTTGCACACAGAGACATGTCTGTGCAAGCTGTGCATTTATCAAAAGCAAGAGTGAAGGCTGATTTGGAGACTGAAAGGGAGTTTTTTTTTCTTTCAGTGTATATGCAGCATCTCTAAATTTGACATTGTTTAATGCATGAAAAATGTAATTACTGAGACTTTTGGCCACTCTTCCAGTTCTTGTGGCTGAAAAGAATGTGAAAGAGTATTAAGTTTGTCACGGTATGTTGAACTTGCCACTGAAACCCAAATTAATGAAATCACACTTAATTTAACGGCCATTTGGTTGAGAAACTCTGGGGCGCATTTATCTGTTTGGAGCTCAATAAAACCTAGTTTAATGCCAGGCTTTACACGGAGAAGAGCTGCTGTTTTGTACAACACTCACCAGCCAGCTGGCATTTGCAGCAGGCACTCAAACTTATGTTCACACACTGGCATGTCAGCGAGGTACCTGTATCGCTTGTTGTCCACGGGCACAATGTCCATGGCGATGTAATACTGCTGATGGGGGTCCAGACCGGCGATTTTTACTCTCATGGCAGGAAACATCCTCCTGAAGGTGGAAAAAGCAACATGGTATGAAGTGATGCTCATTTGAATCCAGATATTTTTCAAAGACATCTTGTGTGGTCCTGGAGTATGAAATTATTTCATCTTTCCAAGCATTAACCTCAAGGATTTAACTCATTTCTAATTTAAAATTAAAAAAATACCTGTGAAATACCCTTAAAATGAAAACTGCAAATCAAAACAACTTATTAATTGGTGGAAAAAGAACTGTTTCTTCAAAGAAGAAATTCAAAAGTTATTCCAGCTAAGGAAAAACAAACAGGTGTGCTCAGCAGTTTTAATTAAAAAAAAAAAAAAAAAAACTCCCTTTTTCTTTTTTTTTATACAACACCAGCTCAACATAAAAATGTATTATATTCTAAATTATACTAGCAGCAAATAAAGCTTGTTCCATGTGTTACCTCAAATAGAGCACGGTACATTAAAATAAATAAATAAATTTGTATTTGTGTGTATGAAGTTACATTAAAGATTCTTACATAAATCAATATCACAGAACTGATTGATAAGTAGAGCAATTGAAAGCAACTTGTATTGGCTTTTCCCTTTTCTTTTTTTAGGGATCATCATTTTCCCATTATTTATTTATGTGGCATAGAATTTTACAAGAAATAGATGGTATTATGGTAAAATAATATATATTGATATATATATATATATATATATTTCAGAATGAGAAATAAATATATATAAAACAGCTACATTGTTTTACTGAGATCGACTCAATATTGCTATATGACATCACCCCCCATCGTCCTGTTTAATTTTCCTCGTCTCCATAGAAACGGTCTGTTTCTGCTCAGACATTGTGCTTAACCTTGCCCAACCCTCTGCATCGGTGCCGAGACGTGATGGCAATTTGAGGGAATATAAAGCGTAAGGTGCATTGGCTTAAAAGAAGAAAGAAAAAAAGAAAGGTCAGATTTTCTGACTTGATATAAATTAATATTACACTCTACTGGGGCAGAGGTATGCTTACGTTTTTAAAATAGGCTGTCTTCTAATTCTTTTAAGGTTGCCTTTACAGTTACGTGTTAAGAGATCCTGTGTAGAAAGCTAAAGCCTTTAAATAAAATTGATTACTACTTCAGATGTGTGGCACCAAACTAAATATATAAAATGGAGCTTTACAGCATATATCAGCATTCAGACTAAAAGATATCAGGATGTAAGTTTTTGTCCATATCGCCCAGCCTTAAGCTTCTGATCGGATGCACACAGCCCTCATCACTATGAAAACATGTGACCCATCAGTAGTGATGGGAGCAGCGTGGGGTTCAGTGGACACTTCAAGGACATTTCAGCATAACACGGTGGTGGGGATTGAATTTTCCAGTTGGAAAGCAATTGACTAAGGCACCCTAGTGACATTAAAGGAATCAAACAAGTGGAATTATCCAACAATGTTTGAGAACATGTTCAAATGCCATGTAGGCTACACTTTAGTTGGGAAAAACGATACTCATCAGAGAAGGGATCTTTAGCTGCTCTGTCACTGTTTGCTCCGAAATGAGAACGCACAAATGTGTCCAGGACTTTCACTTGAACAGCATCCTAACTGATGTGAACAGACTTGTCAAACAGCAAGTTGTCAAACAACAGTCAAGGGTAATCAAAACCAAATATGATGTGGAGTATTAGCAGCTCTGCTGTTTGTGAGGAGTCTTGGAAAAGTCACTGTAAGTTTTTGTCAGTTTTCAAACTCAGTTTAAAGGTACAGATTTTTTGTACACATATTTTTGTACATATATATATATATATATATATAAACACACACACACACACACATATATATATACACATATATATAGTATATACACACACATATATATATATATACACACACACACACACACACACACACAAACACACAGAAAAGAAAATAAGGACTAGGAAGATTAAAAAAAAAATCCCAATGGATTATATCAGCAGACAGCCAGT
>JBAMYA010045938.1:0-11342 GCA_037176975.1 Arrhamphus sclerolepis | reverse complement strand
ACCTCGAGTGTGATATTACTATTATACAAAAGTTCTACAAGTGCATTTTATTAGTTAAAATATAAGCGATGAGAAATGAAGAGAGACATTTATTATGATTTGTTTGTTTATTCAATCATTTATTTAGCTCCTTGAATTATTAACATTTATCTGAATGTTTCCATTTATTGTACAATCACTGAAATAAGAGTCTGTTGACGCTTTGGTGGCATGATGTGTGTTTCTGATGCGTTAACAGCAGGTTGCTGTCTGATCTAAGACAGTTAACTGATGTAAAGTTAATTAATGGTTAATAGAACGCCCCGATCCTGCCACCAGGGGGCACCGAATGTGGTCCAATAAACCCAAACCCAAAAACCAGGGAACCAGATGACAACACAACTGAACCAGGAAAAGCAAAGACGATCCAAATACCCCCCAATGGACTGTGGTGTATCCATATATGTGCACACACCCACACACCTACATAAAAATATACAATCAAACTTGTACAGTCCTGTTGACAGTGTTAGGCACCCATTCAAATTCACTTCAGCTCTTCATCCCTGTACTTGTTGAAAATCATCAGTCTTTTCTTAGACAAACTCATGCTTAGACATTGCTTCAATTTTACGCTGAGTTTATTCCAAATCTTCACACCACTGACTGAAATGCACATTTTTCATGGTTATTCAAACACTCAGTACAACAGCATAAGTTAAGAAGTTAAGTTTTCCCTGCAGTCATCACCCCCTCTCTATCAGTAAATAGTTTCTGTATATTATCTGGTGTTAGTATGTTTCTGGTTTCAGCTAAGCTGTTTGAAATTCTACTAGATCTATGAGTTTCAGTGGAAGGAATGGATTAATGATAAATAAACGCATTAGTGTGGTCCTGGAAACCTGCCTCTGTCGGTAAAAATGTTCCTCCAGATTTTCTCCCAGTGGCTTTCACATACTTTTACATACCCATAAATGCATTCCCTTACATACATGAAACCGGCATTCTGGAAACAAAGGTGCAGCTCGACATCATCTGTGTGAATGTCACATGATGCACAACGCATACAGTGCACCAGTAAATCAAAGCAACGTAGGCAAAACACAAATGAAAGTTGTTTGTTTTGCGTGATGTATGTGTTTTTATCTTCTGCCTGAAGAGGTTACGTTGTTGGGGAGTAAATAAAAGTATGAGCAAACTAAAAAATGCATTTCCTTCTACCGTCTTCCGCATCCCTTTTATATTTACATGTTAACATCGTTAGAAATTCCCAGATATCTCACTTGGTTATGGAATAGAGGCATGTACCTTACACATGGAAAATGGCAGTTACATACAAGACCAGTAAAAGGTGGAGACAAGAAAACAAAGAAAGACCAGGATATAAGCACCTATTGATTGCAACATAATTAGGATGCTGTTCATGAAGTTCACCCTCCATCTCATAAGTATCATTTCCTAGCATCTGTCAGTAGGTTACAAAACCATAAACTGCAAGAGAAAGTCACTCATATCCCCTCTAATCTCTGAAATTACTATGTCTCTCTGAGTTTCACCAGTGGGTATGAATGAAGTCCTATCTTATCTTGTATCTTATCTAAAAAGCAACTTTCTGGATTAATGTAAATGTGCTTTTTCTCCTGGTAGAGAAGTTGAACACAAACTGGTGAGTCTACGCTTTATTCTATATCGGTTCATAGAGATAATTCAGGAAGTCTTATAAAAGGTGCAACAAGCCCGAAGCAGTTAAGATATGAATCACCTGACTTCCAGCCAGAACCTTCAGAAGAAAAAAATATAGAAGAGCAAAAACATGATGCAGAGATATGTGAATTGACTTTTGAATTTCAATAAACAGACTCATATGTGCAGCCATATCCAGAACAGATCATATGATCACAGATTTTACAAAATATGCGGGATGAATTATGATTCACACTTGGGAATAAAACTTTGCTGCAAAAAGTAATATCATACAAATTCTATACCAGTTTTAGAGAAAACACCTGCCAGATTCCTTTTTTTTTAAACAGTTTTCCCTCGTTTAAAAAAAAACAAACTTCAAAAGCTAACTTTAATTTTACAATGCCTCAACTTTTGACTCGTCTAGGCATACGTCAGCCAATCAGGATGCAGCAAGGCAAAACGCTCTAGCCAATGAAATTTTAGGAGGTGTGTCTATAGCACCTCCTATCCGTCTAAGATCAGAACTCTGTTAACGTGGAGTATAAAATAATAATGGGGTGTTTGTGGTCACACAGAGATACACATTTCAGAAATAAAGCTTGGGAGGAAGTGGAGGAATCTGGTATGTTTGCATTTGTGCGTCTGTGAACAGCAATGATGTAGAAGAGCCGGCTCGAGCCGATGTTTTTAAATTTATCTGTTGCTGATAGCGGCTGCTATACTGACTCAATGTAGCGCTTGTCAGAAGAGCCGACTACCGTGGAGCAAGAACTGGTTCTCCTTTCATTCAGTTCACTGCTTACTTTTCCATAGAACATAGCTCTAGCCAATGAAATTGTAGAAGACAGGTTTACAGCGGCTCATGTTCACCTATGGTAAGACCCCACATTGCATGAAAATGGAGTAAAAAATAGTAATAACGGTATTTGTAGTCACACAGTGACAAGTTTCAGAAATAAAGCTTGGGAGGAAGTGGGTGAATCTGACTGCATTTGTGTGGAAATATGACGAAGCCTACTTAGCATAAATGCAAATTTTATGCACTTTTCATCCCTTCTGATAAGCTAAAATATAAGCGATATCATTACAAATTTTGCACACTCAAAAAAACGAAAAAATTGGGCCATGACAGTAAATAATTGAAAAACTACTGCTCTAAAGTGAATGTGTGTGGCGGGTATGACGGAGTATTCAATTCCTAATAAACCTTTTTAACCATTAATGATACCCCTCATTAAGCCAATCAGTGAGAAGTTTGACTTCTTTTCAACATGACGGATTACAGATGAGGCAAAGCTTGCATGTCTGACTGCATTTCCACTGGAGCAGACAGACAAATCTATAAGAGCAGATAAGAGCAGGCTGGGTTAATTAGCCTGGAGCAGTGGGGTAAAAACTAGCTTTAAGCATGTAGTACAATGTATTTATCAGTGTATAAAGAAATAGATCTTCTGGAGGGAAATATGTGCTCAGTATTAGTGTATAGTGTGATATATATGTTAAATACAGAAAAGATTAAATTGATTTCCATGCACTTTAAGTAAAACACCGATACTAAATCAATGAGTATTCGTGTAATGATTTAAAAGCTGGACAGCATGTTGGCTTTTGTACAAGTAGAAGGTCACCAATATGAATAGAAGAGATTAAAAAACAGTAATATATCAGTATATCTACACCACATTGAAACAAGGAGAAAATAAAGATTCATCACAAGTTAGCAGCGTTATTAGATGACTGTCAGTTTAAACTATACCTGTACGTAATTAAATTAGTCCACAAAACATCAAAAATAGCTGCAGTTCTAATCTCCTGTCCAAAAACATACAAGATACAAGGCTAATATACAAGCTGATACCAAAGCAAATCTTCCTTTAGAAACCTGCTGGGTCAATATGTGACAATCCAATCTAATCTGATTTCCTGCATCAATAGCGATGCCATTAGTATCCTCTTAGAGGTAACAACGACTGACAACACAAAAGGACAAAACAAGACTCATAAAAGAGTCTCCCCCATCTGACTGACTCTAAATACGGTAGAAACTTGTTCTTGTCAAACACTGTTCAGCATGAACTGACAGAACGACAAGGAGCAGAATGTTAACAAGTAACCTTTTTGTTTGTTGTTTTCTCTTTCGGCTTTTGCCTTTATTCAGAAGAGGGAAAGTGAGGGGAGAGGAAAGTAACAAATGGCCATGATTTGGCCTAAAACCCAGACACGCAGTCTGCCTCATGAAAGAACCGGTAATGATCATTTTATTTGTAAACTTAAGTTCATGGAATGACAAAATTAAATTGTAAATTAATAATCGGACCATTGTCTTGAACTCTTAGTTCAAACTACCTGGCTGGTACCTATTTTGCCAAATCTTACATGGTTGTGTGGACACAGAAAATTGGAATACTATCACTTTAGCATGTGCTCACACATCGGATAATTGCTGTGTTTAAAGAAGTGAGTAAAGCTCAGAAATCTTATAATAGCTTTTATTTCCATACATGCAAAAGTACTAGGAACACTGCACATTCTACTCCAAAACAAAGCATGAAGAAAAAGTTATCAAATTACGAGGCTGTTAAAAACATAAGTGTCTGCATTGTTCTTTACAAACTCAACAGTTATTGTGTAAACTTAGAAGTGCTTGAAGTTTTATCTTTCCTGTGAATCACTGACCAAATATTTAGTTATACAATCACTGTTTTTGAGAACTGTTTCACATCTGTGTTACATGGAACTTCTGCCTACCTGTGCCACCAGGTATTCCAGCCCAGAATCATGTGACTACGTTCCACAATTCCTCTGCATTTCTTGGTTTTTCCTCAGAAACAGCTTTTTTGATGTCAACCCACACGTTTCCCATTGGACTGACCACAACATAACGTTAATCTTGTTGATCTGGAACCAAGATGCTGCTGCTGACTGGTGTGTTTGGGGTCATTGTCTTGTTGAAACACCCATTTCAAGAACATCTCCAATCAAAATCTTAGAATGTGCACTGTTCCCAGATCATTTACGTGTAATGAAATAAAAGCTATTATATGCTGTTTCTCGACTATACTGTTTTGGATTCAGCTGTATATCCAATACTGTACAGGTCAATCAGATACCTGTCAGCACATGCTAACAGGTATCTAGAGTGCATGCATACAGTTTCGCTTCAACATCTGAAGCAAGACACTTGTACTTATGAATGTGAGCTGTCAAATCAGAAATCAGAATCAGAAAACTGTTTTGGAATTGGACACTGTGGCTTATAGTTTGAATGTAGCATTATTGCAAAAGAAAATTCCAAAGGACGACGTATGGGGGGGTGTAAATAAATAAATAAATAAAACTGACCTGTAGTTTGTCCTCTCCGTTCCTATCCAGACTTCTGCAGGCCGTGTCCAGTTCATCCCCCAGAGAAGTAAGAACAGCCTCTTGCTCTGCCTCCATTTGCAGCACTCTCTGCTCTAGCCTCACAAGTTCTGACTCAGATTCACGTCTCTGGTCACCTGACAAGACCTGTGGACAGCAGCAAATATTTAGTGAATTAACCATTGCTTTTTAGTGGTCTTTGAAATCACATCTGAACCTCACAAACAATGACAACTTTGAAACCTGAAGGTGTCTAAAATAATTGCTCCCTCTCAAACAAACATATTTAGCTTTGCTTCCTTTGATGGCCAGGACTATCAATCCTTTCAGGGCACTTGCTTGGACAAAGACGATCGATATGTCGGAGGACAGGAACCCAGTGATCAGTGCTGCCCTGGGACTATGGATCATTATCCTGTCCCTGAGATAATAAACCTCCCATGATACATTAATAATCCTCTGTTTTCTGCACTCAAACAATCTCAAATCAATACATTTATCCCAGAAAGACCCTTCATGCAACTGATGAGGAGCCTGTCAGGGATGTGAATTTGGGTCAATACTTTGTCAGTTTTTTCGAAAAGACATAAAGACATATTGATAAAAAGGTCTTTTTATTTTTTGCAAAGTCTGCTGATTTGGCACTACTTAACCTTTAAAACCATTCTTAGGTTTGCATGATCACATGCATTTGTTAAATATTCCAGCTCTTAAGGGCCGCAAAGAAGGGATGGAAGCAAAATCCTTTTAAATGACATCCATTTATACATTCTTACTTCCGACACGACAAATTCAGAAATAAAATATATGGCTGGAATACCTTTGTGAATGCTGTAATGGACTAACATGAGCTGTTGATGCAGACTTCTTGCTTGTTTATACAGACAGGAAGGACACTGGTTGACTGCACACATTCAAATGTTTTGTCTCTCTCTTCATGTGCTTGATACGGTAATGATGCAACATAACAAAATGGCAAAATGTAAAAAAAAAAAAAAAAGAACTTCGGCCAGCGAAGTGAAAAATGCCATGCATGTTTTTAAAGTCTGTTTTAACCATAGAAACCATGTTTGTCGCAGTCTGTGAATGAGCTCCATCCCAACTATAATCAGCACACCTGACTTACATTAACAGATTATATGTATTTTTGGTGGTATTGTGTTGGTTAATGTTAGTTTGAAAAAAATGTAACAATTGAAGAGGGTTGGCTCACGTACTTTGTCTTGCAGTTCCTGCTTGAGAAGCTGGTACTTTCTGTGCAGAAGCGAACGTGCCTCCTCTTTTGTGCTCAGCTGTGCTGCCAGCTTATCAAACTCATCCTTCATCCTGTCCAACTTGATCTGCAGTGCCCCACACAGCTCCTTGTCTGAGGCTGCATCTGCCTTTTAGAGAATTGGATGTGTTCAGAGCAATGATAAACATGTAATCATTTTAGATCAACAAGGACGGTGGTGTAGCTGATGCAAAATCATCAACTTGTGGTAGTTTTCAATTTCTGTGACTTTTTGAGCATTGAAATATACCAACATTATGAGTAAACAGTCATTTCAGAGATGTCATTTTACTGACATAAATCCAGCTTTGTAGATAATATAAAATTCAACCTGTCAAATTTACTAGTGCACCCTAATGCTTTTTCCAAGATCTTAAGATCTGACTGGTACAGGCTGAAATCTTGTAATGCAAGTCATTTTAGGTTGCACAAACACATCAATATTTAATAAGCCAAGACATTGTTAGAATACTTTCCCAATATTCTGAAATCATGGTCTCAGCCTGTCCATTAATATCTGAAGTGTCTTACAAAGGAAAACTTCTGACAAGAGCTTTTTATCTATTATAATGACATTATTGGAGACAAACCACAGCCAGAACGTTCTAAAGTGGAATGGACAACAATGACTCAAGACTCATGGAAATGAAACAGATAAAAAAAAAAAAAAAGGGGGGGGGGGATTGGGGGCAAGCAGGAAGAGAGGGATTTAGACACGGAGATATAGCGAAGAGGGTGACAGAAAGGAGAGGAAATCAAGAGTAAGAGGACAAGGACAAAAAAATTTAAATATCTTAAGCTTTTTCTGACAGTTGACTGTATCACAATTACCACATAAGCTTCCAGCTATGCTATATGAATATTAGGTGGGCTTCTCTGGGACATCTGGTGGACCCCTAGGCTAGTATTTAAAAACATTTCAGCAAATGCCCTTGTCCTGTCTCCACTTGGAAATTACACTATTACAATGAGCTATGTCAGATATTAATGCCATTCAGCACAGCTAATGGGCTAAACTCAACCATATCAGCCAGCACCATGCCCCTTAAGAAACACTATACTGGGGGGGTTCATCATCTGAGATATTGAAGGTAGGGGGAAAGCTCCATGCTGCGGGGATAAGTTAAGAGGAGTCTCCTATCTCCAGCACAGACCTCATGACACTTCTGAAGTCTGATTCGTGGGGTTTTAAACATTCACACTTGGAGCTTTGGCATGGTCACGAAGATCCACGGGGCACCACACACCATTAAGAGCTCTACACTTCTTGGCTGCACTTGTACTCAAAAGACTCCCACCCAGGCAGGGAAGAAAGTCTTTCAAAAATAGTGTTTTATGTCTCACTGAGTCAAAAATTTAGCTAGATGTTTAGTGGCTGTGGCAGATTACAAATTTAAGGTGAGAGCCAATTATATTCTAACTGAAAATAAACAGCGTTGCACAGTGTAATCTATGACTAGGTTCATTTATGGCTTTTAACATATGAAAATATTTAAAAATGAAGAATGTGTATGATAATCTAAAACATGATGCAGTTTCGAGAGGGTCTTAGAAGGATAATTAAAGGATTTGTTCAGTACTAAATAAAAAAAAAAACACATTAATAATTTGTCTTAGAGGAGTCAAATGGGAAGATTAATACCACTCTTGTGTATACACTCGAAATAAGAAGCTTCAGCACAGCCAGCTAAGCATAAAGAACAGAATCAGGGGAGACAGACCTGAACATTGTTCCTCATCAGAAAAGTAACAACAGCTTAACAGTCTCTCTAAAGCTCGCAAATCAACAAGCTATATCTCTTTTAATCCACAGATAATGATTAAATGTCAAGCTATTTCTTAGCTGAAAGTAGCTGCCAGACAACCAGTTAAGTCTGAGAAAGCTATTGGTCCAGATTTTATTTCCCCCACTTAAGCAGAGGCAGCTTAAAACACCTCTACAGTTTGCCAAGCAGCCACTAGGTCTATGAAAACATTTTCCATTAAAGACATTAATAAAAAGGGCCTACCTTAACCTCTCTCAGCTGCGCTTGCATTTCATCGCGCTCCTGGCGGTAGAGTTTCAGCGTTTCCTGCACTTTGCGCTCTTTCTTCATCACGCTATCCTCCACTGTGGCCCTCACGTTATCCAGTTCTTTCTGGTGCACTTCTCTCTCGAGCTGCAGCTGTTGACTCAGGGTGGCCCGCTCTTCCTGCAGCAATGTTAATTTGGCCTTCAGATCTGAATTGCTCTTCTGCAGCTCCTTCCTGGTGCTCTCTTCCTCAGCGAGCCGCTGGGAGAGCTGTGCATGTGCTGTAGTCATCTGTTTAAGGGCAGCCTGGCACTCAGTCTGTTTGTCCTGGTCCCTTTGAACACGACGTGCCTGGATGTCAGCTTCTACTTCTAGCCTCTGGTTCTCTTCTCTCAGCCTTGCTTGGATGGTGGCCTGATGTTGGGTCTCTTGCTTCAGTGTATCTGAGGCCTCCCTCACCTAAGGTGAAGAACTTTGTTAAGGTCTTATTTTTCTATAATCTCTCACATGTGCTTTGTGACATCAATTTAGCACTTAAAAATCAAGACATTCAAATAAATCGAATCTATGGGTCAGGTTTTAATTGAACAATACACAGTCTGTGGTTGTATGGGTAGTTTTTAACATATTAATAAATTCCTTGTAGCTATGTGTGAAGAAGAATTTCTATTTCTAGATGTTCGGCACCTCTCGGATTTCCTGCTGTAGCGACAACTGGCGCTGGTGAGCCTCCGATAGCTCCACGTCCTTGCGGTGGAGCTCTTCTTCACGCTGGGCCAAACGGCCTAGGATTTCAGCGAGCTCCCTGCGGGCTGCCTCAGTCTGCTGGCTCAGCGCCTTCAGCTGGGACGCTGAGCTTTCCTTTTCCCTGGCTGCCTGGAGGGAGGAAAAACAAATAGATAGAAAAGAGCAAAAGAGAAAGGGGGATGGAGGGAGTTGGAGAGGGAAAATGGAAATAAGAAATAAATGAGGAAAGAGAGGAAGGTAGCGTACATAGAGAAGCTTTAACGATAATGATGAGTAAAAGAGAAAGAGTGACAGCGACACTGAGGGAGAGAAACATATGCAGTACCAGCTCTTAGCTGATAGGAAAATGCTAACACTCAGCTTTCTGATAAGGGACAATGGTCAGGTCTGTTCAAGGCAGATTGCTTCTAATGCTCCGGCTTTGACTTGAGTTTGCAGAGACTTTGCTGCAGCTCAGAACCTAATCATTTAATTGAGCACTTGATTCATTCCCCTAATTCATTAAGAGAGCAGAAATGATTTAGTAATTAATTCTTGTCACGTAGAAGATGCCAGGTGGGAGTCAGTCTTGTCTCTGTTATTCCAGATGTGACAGTGTTGACTGCACTTGGAGGTTAATACCTCAGTTCAAATACAGTATGAACTGTAAATCACTGCAAGTTAACTTTGAAACTAATGACGATCGCCAACCCTTCAGTATTCAACTAAGTCCCACTGCGGAAAACAACAACGAAGCAAAGGGACAGGCTATTGTTGAGCAAGTTGGTCCACAGATAAGAACACCTTGACACATCTCACTGCCACAAATTAAAAATTGTCTAAAAATACAACATGAGGAAGACTTAAAAATACACAAGAAAGACTTAAAATAATCAAAGGATCTATAAGGATCAAGCCAACGCAACAAAAGGTGGAAAAAATAGGAAATGAAACCAAGATCAGAGTTTAAAAGAGAGCTGCAAAAAAAACACATAAAATACACATATATCTGTTATCTGAAAAATGGAATAGACTACTATATTTATTTTTAGATGTAAGATGTTCAAAATGTCTGCATTACTTGCTAATATCTGGTTAATTACTGCAGCCGGTTACGGCTAAGGCTTCAAGAGCAGAGCAGAAAAGAAAAACTGAAACTGACTCAGTTTTTAAAAACACACTGCAAAAGAAGTTGTGCACGGACAACAAGGAAGGTTAGAGGGTTGGTATTATTTAACAGAGTGACTGACTGCTAACCCTGCCTTTGGAAATGTCTTTAGCAGCAGATGTCACAATATTTAAGACAAAAGTGTCTGGAGTTAAGTAGTGAACTATCAAGGTTTTTGCTGCAATTGCCCAGTAGAATGACCTATAAGTAGTAAGTTCTACTGCAGCCTGCTAGATCTAGTAAAACTGAGAACTTTATTTCTTCAAATAAATCTGAAAAAAAAAACAGAACAAACAAAAACATTAATGAAACTGACTACTGAACAGCTTTGACAAGTAAATTAAGCAAAGTGGCAACAGAATCTTCAAGCTTATACTTAAAACCACAATATGCAGCAATACTACTTCTGACCACATGGGGTCAAGGAAGTCCAAGTGTCAGTTCCATAGACTGCGTAAGAGGAACTAAAAAAAGAAAAAAAAAAAACCTCCATGATGTTTCCATAACTTTTCTACAGAGCACTTTTTAAGCCTTTTAGCCTTTCCAGTAAGCAACTTTAGCCTGGCTTTCTTTGCTTATGTTTACTTATAATGCCAATAAATATTGGCATAAATAAAAAAATAAAAATGTTTGTTTATTTAATTTTACCTGATCTGGTACCAAATATTCACCCCCTGTACACTTGTCATACATGTGAAATTCAACTATCCATCCATCCATCCATCCATCCATCCATCCATCTTCTTCCGCTTCATCTGATGACAGGTCGCTGGGGCAGCAGCCTGAGCAGGGACGCCCAGACTTCCCTTTCCCTGGAAACTTTGTCCAGCTCTTCCAGGAGGATCCCCAGGCGTTCCCAGGCCAGCCGAGCAACATAGTCGCTCCAGCGTGTCCTGGGTCTCCTCCCGGTGGGACATGCCCGGAACACCTCCCAAGGGAGGCGTCCAGGGGGCATCCGATTCAGATGCTCGAGCCACCTCAGCTGGCTCCTGTTGATGGGGAGGAGCAGCGGCTCAACTCTGAGCTCCTCCCAGGTGACAGAGCTCCTCACCCTATCTCTGAGGGAGCGCCCCGCCACCCTGCAGAGGAAGCTCATCTCAGCCGCTTGTATCCGGGATCGTGTTCTTTCGGTCATGAC
>JBAMYA010045937.1:0-11342 GCA_037176975.1 Arrhamphus sclerolepis | reverse complement strand
CATATACTATCTTAAGGGCAATTATATATATACATATTTATATATATACACACACACACACACATATGTATATATATATATATATATATATATATTTGTAAAAGTTTGAAAGACTAAAAGAAAAATCAAATTTACTGGAAAGTTTATTTAGCTTGCCTAGTTTTCATCCTTCAACCAGAGTAAACCTGCAGCAGACAGCCATGGGGGAGATGATACCACACAATGTACAAACAAGTCAAAAATGTATTTATACCCAAGACCATTTATGGTTTCATGGACAAGTAGGAAGAGTTTGAAGTCTATCCTTCAAAAATATAGATATCCTGTCAAATGATTTCTAGACTCTGTAATTGGCTTTAAGGTTATTCTTTACTATAGATTCCAAGTTGCCTTTTTTTTTTTCTTAAACTGGTTAAAACACCAAAAATATATGGTTTTAGAACAGTCTCAGTAGTCACAAATGTGCAGGACAATGGTTAGCCAATTACATTAAACCATTCAAACAGTGCTGTTTAAATGGTTTAATGTAATTGGCTCATTTCCCATGTGGGGAAAAACAAGGAAGCTATCTGATTGGTCACAGATCATTCCATGCTTTTAAAAAAAGGGGGAGTCTCAAAATTGACATAAAAATGCAGCGTCCACAGACCAGAAGCCATTTGTTAATCAAGTTACATTTACGTGTGCATCAGAAATACACGTGTGAATCTTGTCCTGCGCATTTGTGACTACTGACACTGTTCTTATTCCAGAAAGATATAGAAACACCAGTTTGGCAACTGTAACAACTCAAATGATTCTCTGAAAGTGACAGCAAATACTTGCAGCCACGAAACGATGTGATGAGCGACTCTCACATCTGCAAGACCGCCAGCAGTTCACTCTTAGCGTGGCTGACCTCTGTGGTCCAGTCAAAAATAAAGAAATAAATCAAGCTACCCGATTATATCAGAAAGCTGTGATTTTTCAAGAGTGCTTACGACACAATCTGTAGATTTATGCCATCCCTTCATGTCTTGGCTTTTAGGCTCCTCCCCTGAAACACTGCAGTAGTTACTGGATGTAACTCCAGTTCTGTGTGAACTCCCAGAGCATTGAGGGCAAAAATGACCTCGTTTGTTAAAAGTACTAAAAATAGTATTTTTTTGCTGACGACAGTCACTCCCTCTGCTTGCACTGTAGCCACAACATTTGAAGTGGCACTTGTAGACACTGTTGTGGTAGACTTAGAGTTACCCCTGCTATATATCTAATGGACTAATTTGAGTAACTGGCTTAAATAGTACTTAAATCATTGTAGATACCTGCAGAGACAGCAGCATTAGGGAGACAGTCTGCACTATCACAGCTACCACAGGTACCGTGTCTTCTCGTGGTGTCTGAGGAGTGTGAATTCATCAGCGTGCAAATACGTGTAACTGCAGCAAGAGCTCTGCAGATGTGTTGTTGTTAAGGACAGGGAGCTTTTCTTCTCCTTTTCGTTTACAGGACATTGAGAACAACTCTGTTTCTGTTGACATCAGTGTTACATGTGTTTCACACACACTTGCAAATATTGTTGACTTCTGTCTCTCTGTAATGTCAGGACTGGTTTTTAAAACAAATGTAGAGTGCAAAACAAAACTATAATGAACTGAGGGCTGACTAGACATTATTAACAACTATAGTTAATTAGTTCATATATTGTATTTCTATAGCGTGTTTTTTTACTCTCACAGATCTGTTCATTGGCATCGATACAATGTCTTTTTTTATTTCCTCCTCTGTTGTAAAACACAGTGACACATTGATGAAAGTATCAAGTGCAACTTAGGGTTCAGTGTCCAAAGCAAAAACACTCTCACGTGTGGACTGTCAGGCCAGGAACCAAACGACTAACTTTCTGACTGGCACCGTTCTGCCTCCTGAGCCCCAGCTGCTCAAATGAGAAATAAACAATTATTACTTCCCAGAAAATTATCACACAAACACAAATGATTACAAAAACGTTCTAGAGTATGAAACTGGATAGCAGAATAGGTAAATGGACAGTGTTCCCTTGTGAGTTTGAATGAACAACATAAATAGTGCAAAAAAAAAAGTGGACTTCGTTTTCCACCGAACCAGCCTGCTTGAATTTGAAATCACAAAACACACACGTGCAAGATATTAAATATTTTAGTTGCCTTCCAGATGTAGTCTAACAACAACACTTAATTTTGCAGCTTACTTTCATGGCGTGGGAATCTCTTGCTAACGATGCAGCCCAGCTGTCAGCAGGGAGAGCCTGCTATCCAGAGAGAGAGAGTCACTGCAGTGATAATGATAAACTGTGGCAGCAATGCATCTCATCCATTTATCTCAGTTGTCTCAGTTGAAAGTTTGTAAAAGTATGCGGTGAAAAATGAGGGCTCGCTTTTGCTCGCCTCAAATAGTGCTCTGCTGCATCAAAGAGCCCCAGCATTTCAGATCGAAGCTGCAAATCAAAGACCAAAAGCTGGCCTTTTACCACTTTAATAAGCTGTGGTCTATTACTTATGAAATACTTCTATTCATAACCTCATCAAGAATTTGCTTTGCTCTGACCTCTGTGTTAATGACCCTGAAACACCTGGATTAAATTATTGTGCCACTGTTAGACTTGTACGGACCTTAATGACAAGCTGATGGTGAGCCATTCATGTGAATGAGGTGCCCTCTCTGTTATAGTACATGGTAACTCAAAATGATTCATTCCAATAAAGAAGAAAAAAAAAAACATGTTTTAGGGTCTGCAAATGCACATAGAAAGTGAGAATAGCCAGCTTACTCCTAATTGCCCAGGCAGAATTTGACTAAACTGCTCCTGTAGTACTTCCTCTTCACGGGTAAACTAAGGCTGGCCATAGCTCATTTAAAATTCTGACAGATTGAAGAGCAAAAGATCTACAAAGTGTTTTTCAGACAAGCCCAAAGGGCTAAGACTCCTGTTTGATGGGAAAAACTGAAAATTTTCAAATAAAATATGAGAGGTATGACGAAATGTTACCATCCAAGGATGACATTTCTTTTTATTAGTCCGTGCTGTTTAAACATCTGTGAGCAGAGTGTGAGCAGGCTAAAGAGGCATCAAATGTAAAGACACTTGTAGCGTACTGAACGCTGCCGTGTGTTATATGCTGCAAAATATGTGCTTTGGTTACTAATTGTCATTCTGGTTTGTGACAGCTCCAAAGTCACAGCAGTGTAATGTTTGCGACTGTGATTGAAATAATTTAATGATGAATGCACAGCAGTAAAGAATAAGTGATGCGGTTAATAGTGTGTGTTGGGATGCAGACAGGATGATTATTGAGGAAGCAGAATATGCACCTTGTTCATGCTATACGTGTCATATTTATGATTGAGTGTGGGTATGCCTGAAGGCACTATATTTAAATCTCACAGGTGTGACATTTTACATGTGTTAAAGGCACTCTATGTAGCGATTACACTCCAGACCAAACGGAAGCAGCATATCACCATATTAAAGTTCGTATGTCAGCCTCTGGAGCAGCAAACTCAGCACCCAACTACATTATCTATATTTTTGTGTTTACAACAGCAACAGTAAAAAAAAAACAAAATAAAAAAAACAGTCAAGTGACCCCTAGATCTGACGTCGACTTGGTCACCCATCTGGTCTCCAAACCGCTTTTGTCAACAAAAAAATATGCAAGAAGCAAGATGTAAAGTGGAACGGGGCATTGTGTTTGCAGTCTTCTTCCTCTCGCCCTGCGGGACTCTGCTGCTCTTGGTGACATCAAATGGTAAATGTCTTGCACTTATATAGCACTTTACAACTGTATTTCTGCAGCGCCAAAGCTCTTTACACTGCAAGCATTCACCCATTCACACTCACATTCACACACCGGTTGTCAGCAGAGCTGCCATACAGCGGCGCTGGCCAGACAACCGGGAGCAATCAGGGATTCAGTGTCTTGCCCAAGGACACTTTGGTGTCCTCTCTTGCTGGCGGTAGCTTGAATGGTGATCCCCCCCCCCCGCCTCCCGATGCTCCTGATATTGGCGTGTAAAATTATACATCAGCAGTCAGGAGATCGCTGGTGAGTGTTGTTTACACTTAACAACAGCGTGCAAACAAGAAAAGCAAACACCGACTGCTCATTGATTTGCCCCCAGCCAGTCTGTAAGCTGGGCTTAAACGGTCTATCCAGCTGGTCCCAACAATATCAACATGGTTTAACATGATGACTAGAATACCACCTCGAAAAGTGGAACTTCTCCAATTCATTTGAACGTATGTATTATAGCAAATGATTTATATCACCTCCAGTGGGATGAAGTGGTATTACAAGGCTTGCTGGACCATCTCCACCCTCAGCACAGTGTTTTCTCTCATGTCAACACAGCTGATCTAAGAATTTTAATCATCAAAACAGGCTGGCTTCCTTTTATATATTTACATTCATTTGATAGATTTATTTATTTTTAAGTATAATAAGTTACAGCTTCAGTTTGAATGGATTGTAAATTAAATAACCATAATAATTAAATAATCAGCAGCATTTCTAAGGTTGGATGAGTTTTGAAAGAAAGGACTATTCCCTTAACATTTGCACTTAAGAATATTTTTCACTTAATACTGAGATAAAATTCTGTTTTATGTTGTTTCATGGAAAAATGCTTATCTTGTGGGGTACATCTTTGGTTCATAGAAGCACAAAACAAATTTATCTTTACTTATTAACTTGTCTCCTATACACTCTCAGAGAGGGGTTTTGTCACCTTGCGTGACAATGGGCATTCTTCTGATGATATCTGACAAAAATCTGCATATAAATGAATTATCTTTTCACACTCCGATTGGCTGCACTGCCCAAGCATGCCTGAACACAATGAACAGCTGGGACGCAGTGTGATGGAGGCATCGACAGAGCCTGTTGTAGTAGAAACCATTCAGCAAAACTGAAAATACACAGATTTGTCTCATTTTACAGACGAGGGCTTTTCAGTGAAATCTGAAAGTGTAGAAAAGCACAGAAGCCACTTAGGTTTAAATTATACAAAAATAATGAAGGCAATAAAAAGAAAGACGATAAGGAAGTTCAAGTTTATTCTTCAAGCATCTAAGGGGACAAACATTCATGCAAATATGTGGCAAAAGTTGTTGAGCATAACGTGTTAGCCTGAATTAAAGTCTGCAGAAGCACTCATTAACCCTGAATGATTCTTCATCAAACGTGAGTTTGCCGCTGTCTGACCAAAAAAAGCACACACACACACGCACACATTTCTACAGTCATTTACACACAAATGTGTTATACTGAAGCTCTCAAAGGCACACGCAGGTGTGCTGGTGGGCACTGAGTAATTTCCGGGACCAACAGGATTATCTGTGTATGTCTTGGAAGATGGCAGGGAATCAGCCTTCAAGTTACTGAAACAGTTAGCGTTAATTGGTCTTCATCTGTCACCTCAAACAGAGCTGAGGACCATTTGAGTCTGAGAAAGAAAGAAAGAGAGAGGGATTACTGACAGGACAGTGATGAAAATTGGTCACAAGATAATGAGTCTCGTTGTCCCTCCATCCTCTCATCTTGTGTGTCTCTCGTTCTCATTATTCAGAGCGAATGGTTTGAGAGAAGCTTCACAGTCTGCTGCTTATTAAAAAAAAAAAGAAAAAAAAGCCCAGAGAGCTTTTAGATGAGTTCATCAGCTTCTCCTTCCCTCTATTCTTCCATCATCCCTTCCTTTATTTTCCGCCCCCTCTCTCAGTTTGAACTCTTACATCCTCCCCATCTTGGGCTCCTTATCCCTCCCTCTTCCATCTGTTTATTTTTCCACCATCCTGTAGAGTAAAAGAGTCAGATAGATAAATGAGAAGAAGGAAGAACACACCAAGTCCCAGACAGGAAGGAAATCAAAGAGCTGTGGAGAGGAAAAGACAATCCCCTTTGTGACAGATGAGGCTTTCATATAAAAATGCGAACTTTTCCCAATTTCCTGTTGATATTCTTTGTAGTTCAGTTCCTCCCCTACAACCCTTCTTTATCTCAGGCCCAACTCTCCACCCTCTTCCCCTGTGAGCGTCTGCTTCTCCGTGGCAGAATGTTTGGAATCAATAAAGATAGTTGTTGGCAGATGAAAGTCACAGGGCGGGACGGTGGCCCACTAAACGCTCATTTCGCTTCACACAAATCACCACCTGCGTCGAGCAGACGCCATGTGATGGCTGCATCCTGCAACAATTAAAGACTCATGCAAATGTGCTGCAGGGAGAGGCATGAGGAAGCTGGCGCACATCTGCATACGGTGTGCTCTGACAGGAAGACATGCTGACATTTAGACAGCACAGGGGCAAATAATAAAGGAAGGGGTGGAAAAAAAATGGAGGAAAAAGGAGAGATAACTGCTGAAAGATAATATTATTGCTGGCGGGTGGCAGGGGAACACGTATCAATATTTAGTTCATTATTGCAATAGGTGGTTATGTTAAGATTTTCACTGATGTGAACAAGAAAGAGACAGACGCAAACGTGAATCTCTCAACTATGCCGACAAACATTTAGAAATGTACAGTGGTTTATTTTCCTGCAGACGTTCTTGCTTCTGCCTGTAATTTTCTAGTTTCTTGTTGAGCTCTGGATGTTTTTGATCTCCTGCCTTTGGGTAAAAGGTGTGCAAACATCAGCGAAATCTCTCTACATATACATAAAACAAAGCCCACAGGTCCGTTAACTGTTGTTTGTGTCCTCCTCTCTTCATGTTTCTGAGAGATGTGGGGACTTCCTCAGAATATCCAGCACATTCCTGTGGAATTGTGTGGAGGTGTTAATTTGTGCTTTAGAACATAACTACTGTGAAACCTTTTTTTCTAGTACACTTAGAAATAAAAGTTCTAAGTAGAACCATATAAGGTTCTTCAGCTTGTCCTCATAGGGGAACCCTTTTTGGCTCCAGGTGGAAGGAATTGAACATGGGAATTGAACCTGTGACCTAAAAGCAGAAGTCACATTGTACAGATTACACACAAGATTTGCTGATGAAGAGCTTGATTTCTTATAATTAATGGTTGTGAAAATAAATTGGTAACAGAACATTTCAGTTACAGGACCGTCATTATTTGTATATCTGATCAGAAGGTGTAAGATAATAGACTAGAACGGTGAGGACAATGACTCAGCACAGCTGGCTGGTTAGCTCAGGCAGAACTGTCAGAGACCTTAGACCTGGTAGCATATGTTCAAATCCTGTTGCAGTTTGATCAACAGGATCTGGAGAAGAAGAGCTTGCTTTAAAAGTAATAACAAACAAAACAATGGATATGAAAAGTATTTGTATCAGTAATCACAAGGAGATGCACTTTGTACCATTATTGGAAAGTATTATCAGGAAGTATGTCCCCGGTGATGAAGAATCTTATACCCATGTTTTCAATAATCCCTGAAGAACTGTTTCTCCAGAAAAAAGGGTTCTCTGGATCAAAATGGTTCTTACAGGAACCATTAGTGCTACCAAGAACCCTTGACAAACCATTTCTTCAGGAAAGGGTTTTTCAGAAACAAATGGTTCTAGGTAGAACCTCAGCCCTTGTAGAAGAACCCTTTTGGAACCCTTATTTCTAAGAGTGTACTTTAGCCACTTTTTTTAAAATGAGAAACAACACCCACAAGTATTCATCTAATTTTCAACACCAGCCAGGCAGGGTGGAGGTATGGCTCTCAGGTGCAGTTCTGTGTGTGAGCAGAAATCAAAAACACACCCACCCGCCTCCAAAACAAAATTATATATATTTTCAACCTTCGAGGTGGTGGCGCAGCGTTGTTTTTAATGAAGCATGAATCATCCTGGGTCCTGGTGCTCTCTGGCGCCTTGTTTTTGACACTGTTTCTAAAGCAGCTTAGGCTTGACGATCTAATATCTAATTCTTTTGATGCTTTTTCTCACATTAATATACATGCAGAGAGTTAAAAAAAAAAATAATAGAAAAGTCCAGCATTTACAAATTGCTTGTGAAATTTAGTAGTCTTGACAAAAGAAAAAAGAAGGAAAAAAAAAAAGTTGAGAGAATCTGCTGGTAAATTGAACATTTTTTTTTTAACCTGCTGGAATCTGGTCTGATGAGGTCGAATCTCTGCGCAGCACTGATGGCTGGTCGCTGCTAACACGCTGGACAGTTCCACTCTTCTAGCCTGGATGTCTGTGTTGAGCGTCTACGTTACGTCACGTCTACGTCCCCTGAAAAAGGATGTCATCAAAAGACAGATAACATTAAATAAACCTCAGATCCAAGGAGGTAACAGTGTTTTTGAGAATTCTTTCATTTATCTCATGTAAAGGCTTCTGTCTTATTCAGGGTCGGGGTGGGGGGTGCAGTCTATGCCAGCTGGTTTCTGGATCTTTTATTGATTTATTGAAATTTCTTTTTTGACTTCCAGTTCGGGGTCTTGCTTTCCAACCTTTCGAGACTCCCGCCAAAACTTTCCAGCTGCTTTGAAACTGCTTGGTATCAAGTCCAAAGTTACAACAACAAAACGCTGTTTCAGTATCAGTATTATATGAAGTATTTCAACATCAAATTATTCATATACCATTTAATAATCTATTTTGGCTTTCTTTTTTCCCCCCGTTTTCAATTAACAATGGGGCTTAAACAACTTGTAAGTAATTGCGTTTTTGATTCACGTATTTTGTTTACACCTTAATCTAATTTAAAAGTGTGACTGTGCAGCTTTTTTAATAACTGTGAAGATGTAAATATGCAGAAAACCATTTCCGCAGCTAATGTTTTGTTAGTTTTGATCAGCACTAAATGAGGAAACATATAGGATTTACAGTCACTGAGTGAACTCAGAACACACAAGGGATTAAATAATTACAGTTTCTTTAACAAGAAAGATTTTTTTTTTTTGGTGCGTTATACAAGTAACAATGCTTTCATAAGTGCAGAATTATGAGAAAAAATGAATCATTGATTAATTTTTATCATAGATTAACAAAAAAAGAGAAAGAAATTCAAAAACCTAGATGAAAACCACAACAGGGTTATTAGTGAATTTATTTTTAATACAATGATGTACTTTCTCTCCTTCACCTTCAGCGTCCTGAACATTCAGATACACGAGAATAAAGAGGCAAATATTCATTTGAAGTCTTCCCCAGTGGCCTCAGCTCATTGACTCAAATCACATCCAGAGAAATAATCACTTCAGACACACGAGACCTTTAAGATTTGTTTTAATAAGCTTTTGTCATGTTTCTGACATGCATGCAGACATGCTGCAATCCAAACCTCCAAATCATAAAGCACACAGGAGACATGATTCATACAGGGCTGTAAGGCTGATGTAAAGCTACTGATCACAGCACTTGAGCGGTTTAAGGGTACAGAGAGGCCATTTTTCATGGAAGTTGTCAACATCATTTCACATCTTCATCATTACACCTCTCTTAACCTCAACCATTAGCGGGGAAAGGAGAAAAAACTAATCAACATCTGCAGGAGAGCCAGTTTGCACTTCAAAAAAGCAATCAACCATTTACAATTTATCTTCCTGCTGAAGAAAGCGTTGATCTGTGTCAGCAGCGAAGACGAGGAGGAATCTGGACGCTGTGTGTGGTGGTGTGTATCCACAACAACCACATCCGGCAAATCCACTCTCTCAGAGTCTACTCTTGACAGTGGCCTCTGTGGGAGCTGACAGAGAAAAATTTAAACTTGTAAAACAAGTGCACAGGACATTTTTTTTTTCTTTTGCTTTAGTCACGCAGCAGTTAATAGCATTTTGGCATTTAAAGTGTTTGGTTGCTTCAGAGGGATCTGTTAGCAAGGATTAGTCACTCTCAGTCCAACATGGCCACAGAAACGCTCAAAACATGCAGGCACACGCGCGTACACATCAAACAGCCAGCCAGTGGAGGCAGTGCCAGGTGTCGGAGACACATTAGGTTTATGGTGGAGACTTGGAGGCGTGCCTGCAGCAGCTCTGTCACACAGACAGTCAGTTCCGGTCCATGTACCAGCCAAGCACCGTTACTGCTCGCTCACTGCTGCTACAAAATCTGCTGCACATCCATTAGACAAGGAGGACGCCAACAGCTCGTGCAGGCCTTTTTAAAGGGACACACCTGCAATTCCGGAAAATAAGCTCCACGGTCAAGCCACCTATTGTGAAAGTGTGAAAGTGCTGATTTCATGTTTCATGTGTAGATTTGATTATGTACTGCAGTCTTAAGGCCTCAGTATGCTGACTGGAAGCTTGTCTCACCGTGAAAGTATTAAAAAAAATGACTGAGGCTGACTGAGAAATCACAGCCAATCTCACTTGTCAGTTTTCGAAGTAGTATTAATTGATTTTTTTGATGCTTTTTTTTTTTTTTTTGTGCCAGCCAGCTGTGGGCAGCAAAACAAGCTGTAAACACAAAACTGATGCATTATGACTTCAAAAAGCCATAGTAAGTAGAGCACAAACATTCAATATTCACCCATTCTCTTTAGTTCTGCCTGCAAACACCTGAGGGAAATTTCCAGGACTGGATGTGAACAGACAGAAACTATACTTACTCTTTTTCTCACTAGAATTTAAAAAGGGGGGAAAGTGGGATTACAGTTTGCGTACTTCATGCCTACTTCACGCATACATACACTTTTTTTCTTTTTTTAAGGCAATTAAGCCTGATACAATGAAGTGGAACTGAAAAATAGAGCAAGATAGAGTTCAACACAAAACAAACCAACCAATTTCACAGAGCTTGCGTTTTGTATTATCAACTAATTCCTTGTTCTTTCTCTTCTTAGTAATTGTTCACACACATCAATTTTAATATGTACAATTTATTCTTCACAAACTCAAATGAAAATAAATGAGTGCAACCGATGTCATTGGGCCTATTATACGTTTTTTGATAGTTGTGGAACTGCTCTGCTGTAGCTGAAGGATCATATTGACTTGTTTGTTAACCTTACCATTTCTGTCTTTTCCCCTTCTGCTACGGCCATTTGCTCTAAAAATATTTGATAGATACTTTTTCCATTCAGCAGTTGCGATTCGGTGCATGATTCCAGAACAAAGACCAGAGAAACAAGGTGCACTTCCTTCCCTCGTCTTATCAAGGACTGCATGCATAGAGTGGAAATGACGCACTGGCATACGGATGCGTACACTGAGAGATACTTGAGTAAACTCAAACCTTTATAAATCTGAGCATTTATAAAGTAAAATAAAAAGAATGTTCTTGTACATTTTTGCCAACATCACCATACCACTATCATAAACTCATTTACACACACAATACTGCCTAACCACATACATGCACACACACACACACACACACACACACACACACACACACACACACACACACACACACACACACACACA
>JBAMYA010045936.1:0-36061 GCA_037176975.1 Arrhamphus sclerolepis | reverse complement strand
TGTCAATTATTTACTGCCCAACTCTCAGATTATCTACTATTAGTTATGATAATGCTTTTGTGTTTAATACCAAGTCTTAGCTGTAAAACCAAATATAAGTAAAGTAACAGTGGTCACCTCAGAAGTCAGACACATTGATGCCTGTAGAGGCTGAATGACACAGTTTCAGACATTTATTTATTTATTTTATTTTTCGATATTTAAAAGTTACCATACTAAGTTAAAAAGTTGTAATTTTTGAGAAATTCATGATTTTACGACAAAATGTTGTGATTATAGCAATGGCATAAATTGCAATATGAAGCCATATTTTTACATTAAAAAGTCACAATATTGCAAAATATGCAACTTCTGTATAAAAAAAATGGATTTAGAACAAAGTGTTTTCTTTTTCACAAAATTCAGAGTTTTATGACAAAGTTGGAATTATGCATCAGAAAGTTTCAATTTTGGGAAAGTTGGTACTTTTCTACAAAATGTGATTTTGTGAAATTTGCCATTTTCATCGAAATGCCACAATTACATGTCACAAGAAAAAGTTGTGCTTTTGCAAGGGTTAATATTTTACTTTTTTTTTTTTTTTTACTTTTTTTATCTTTATGACAAATTGTTGTGATAATAGGTAATAAAACAAATAAATCAAATAAATAGGTCATAATAATATGAGTGATATGCAGTAATGTTGTCATTTTATGTCAAAAAGTTAAAAAAAAAAATAGGCAGCATTTGACTGCAAACGTTGAGATTTTGTGAAATTCCCGAATTCATGGCATAACCTGGTTTCATCATAAAATGTTCCGATCTTGCAAAATTTGCAATTTTTACCACCAAAAAGTCCTTTTTTTTTAAGGAATCTCATGAATATCTCACATTGTTTTAGTTACAAGAACTTTCCTCGACTTTTATGTATTCCTCAAACCTGACAGATAATTTCCGTCATTTCAACATGTATTTATTTATGTTTTACACATTATTATGTTTCATTACTCAAGTATTACATCCCAACAGTCCTCAGAAACAGAGAAGATCATGGATCCTCTGATGTAAATATGGAAAACACACGAGGGAAATGCCAGTAAATGTCAGGCAGCTGCAGGCATATGCCAACTTTTCTGTTAATATTTGCCTGTTGAAACACAGTACTTTTGATTTCATGTTACTTTTAGTGCATCAAAACACTTTGAAAACACTTTAATTTGATTGAGATACATTAGGGAGATAAGACAGCCCAAGCACAAGGACAAAAAGGAAATAAATAACAAGCACACAACAGGGATGAAGTAAGAAATCAGCAAAGCTGAAGCAGTGCCTTCAAGGAAAGTCATTTCAGGAGTTGATTTAAAAGCAGATTGGAATATAAAATGTTACGTAATCACGACTCTCAGTCCATCTTTATTCAAATCATCTTCTTGAAATGCCTCCTTCTGAATCCCAGAAGGTTATCACGTCCCGCGCAGTCATCAAAGGTTTCACCAGGAAGGACGATCTCTGAGATTTAAGAGAATGAGAGGGACGGAGGAGCATCCCAGTGATGCTCATGTGTGGTGGACACTCATGTGGGTAAAGGTCATACTGCACGCTGCTGTGTGGAATAACAAGCAGATATTTTTACTTTGAAGACGAGATGAAGAAACGTCTGGCCACAGCTGGTTCCACCCCGGCATGCCGAGACGACAAGGTACCAAATAAATAAATAAACGGATTTAACTTAGATTTTGACAGCCTTCCCTTCTCAACCTTTCTCTGTAATTGGTTGTTGCAGGACAAATGTCACTGTTTTCTGACGGTCAGGGGCATTTCTACGACTGAAACATGACACCTTTGGCTTTCAAAATACCAAAAAGCTCGATTTTTAAACACAGATCTTCACAGGTCTGTTACAGAGGCTGTCGTTGAATTAAAAATAAATCATTTTTTACAAAATAAAAACTCAATTTTTGCATCTAAAGGTCACATGACACACACACACATACATGCACAGTCATGGTCAATTCATCATCACCATGGTTACCATTAAAGGGCTGGCTATTCGTTCTACAACCAACCATATTGTCAGATTTCTTGCTAGTTTCTGAACTTGTTCTTAAAGAAAAAAAAAGTTAATATTTGTCACAACATCTTATCATAAAATTGGGGCTTTTGTACTAAAAAAATCTTGTATAATCACTAACAAAATGTATTTTTTTCCGTTAAAGATACATTTTGTTGTAAAACAGCAAATTTAGCACTATCACATCTTTTTTTCATAAATTTTTTTTTCTCATACAATCTGAAACATCATAAGAATTAACCAAATTTAAAAAAGCTAATTTTGTAGTAAAATTGCAAATTTTGCAAAACTGAGACATTTTTTCAACAACCAAGATTCTTTATCATACAATCCTAAATGTATAATTACACTTTTTTATGCAACATTTTTAGATAAAACAGCAACTTCAAATTTTAGCTTTTTATTCAAAATTCCTAGATTTTTATTTCAATAAAAGTAAATTTTACGAAAATCTTGAGAATTAGCAACTTCCTGTTGCAAAATCTCTGCTTAACCTGTAATATTAAGATGAGACAGAGATACAGTAGCTCTGATCTGGGTCTGTGATGTCATCAGCTGAACCGCTCGCTGAATGGTATATTTTCAGAGTGAGCTGGGCCCAAACAGCTTCAGACACTGACGAGGATGCTGTCAGGTGTTCATGCGGCATTGAACATTCACATGAACATGCACATCCAAACCAAAAACAATCGAGGAATAGACTTCCTCCCTCCTTTATGCCGAGTTCTCACTGTACGATTTTTAAAGATTAATTCAACATTCAAGACACATTACATGACGTGAATTTGGTAGATAATTAATCTACAGAATGTTCCACTGTGTGATTGAACATATGTTGAGATGTGGCTACGACAGAAATAAATCTGAATGTATTTCAGGATCTAAACGCAGCATCATCGCATCATTAGCAGGATGCTGCTAACATGCTAATGCACCGATGACACTAAAGTTATCATTGTCGTAATGGTGTTGGTGTGGTTTGAAAAGAAAATAAATAACATCAAGGAAAAGTAGTGTCTTCTTCTTCTTCTTTATTTGAGTTGCACATTTTTTCTTTTCCTGTTTGTTTGTTGTATCTGGAGCTGTTGTTACTAGGTGACTCTGCTGATGATGTTATTTCATGGTGCGTTCCTATTGGTCTGTTAGCAGACAGAGATCGTAGAGGCAGCAACAGGCCGTCACACTCTGAGATGATTCCTCCAGTTTTCTGACACTACTTATCTGTCTCAGCCATCTTTGGTCGTTCATCTTTGCTCTTGTCTCATTGGTAGATCTACCACCACCATTTCTGAGCTACTATGGAACATTTTTACCACCATTGACCATCTTTAGTCTGAAATGCTGAACTCGTACAGTGTGAACCCAATATTAGCGATAGGAGGAGAAATTCTGTTCAGGAGCGACTTAGAGTAGAGTTCCTGCTCCTCCACATGGAGAGGAATCAGTTGAGGTAGTTGGGCATCTGGTCAGGATGTCCTCTGGTCACTTCCTTGCGGAGGTATTTTTCGACATGTCCAGCCAGGATGAGGCTCTGGGGAGGTTATAACTCATGGCTGACCTTGAAACTCTTCGGTAAGAGGACGTGAAAGATGGTGAACTATGCCTGGGCTGAACGAGGTGAGAGAAAACCCTGGTGGAGGCCTGCAGCGGTCCTGATGTGCAAATCGGTTGTCCGACCTGTGTATAGGGGTGAAAAACTATTTGAACCATCTAGTTCCTGGTTCTCTCTGAAATTTCACTCAATTAAAATCACATTTTTACACATGTGCAGTACCTGAGCAGCAGGTGAAGTAGCCCTTGTTGCTAAAAGGAGGAAGAGGAGTGCAACAATTAACAAAAATATGGCAATTAAATTGAAAATGTCCAAACTGGTGGGGGAGAGTGCGGTCTGGGATTGATGGGCATTCTGAAAATCAATTAAAGACCTCAAGAACTTTGCACCACATTTGTCACCAAATTCTGAAAAAAAATAATAAAATGCTCCTTTAATGATATTTTAGAGATATGTTTTTTTTATTTTTTTTAAAGCAAATCTCTGAAAATGAGCTCCAAGTTATAATTATTCTGTCTTTGAGAACTTATTTAGGTTTTCATCAGGTTTATTCTCCTTCCTGACAGTCAAAGAATAAAACGTCTTCGCAGGTTGTTGGAAAATATTCGTCTTCAGGCTGAGGTTGTTCTTTGTAGGGACAGAGTCAAGGTGAAGGACAAGACAGAGAGCTGCTAAATGGGCTAAATGTACATCTATGAATCGATGGATATGTGGCAGCTGCTCCTCTTCTTCACGACTCTTCCTCACATGAGCAACAATGAAGACCCGAGGTGACTGATACGTGACATTGGAGGTTTGAAGCTTCAACAGCGTCTGTGAAAGCATCATGGGGGACCAGCAGCTGCAAACAGCAAGTGCTCTCTCTCTCTCTCTCTCTCTCTCTCTCACACACACAGACACACACACACACACACACACACACACACCCACACACAAGCAGGAATGTTGTTTTTAAAACTCAACAACAGCCCACAAAGGAGCAAATCTGGACAAACAGAGGGATCAAGCAGAGGTTAAAAAGGTTGAATAACTTTTCTCCTCACGATACTATTTTCTAAATCTGAAGTCACAACATTCCCTCAACTGTTCTCAAGGCTTTTATGCAGAAATTTCTAAAATAGACCACAATTATTTGTCACTTTGTAACCGTAAGTTGGTCCAGAAAGCCCCTTATATACATGTTTTGTTTTGTTTCGTTTTGTTTTCTCACTGTCTGACATTAAAGCGGACTAAACATTTCTTGTTTTAGGTGAGTTAGGATTACTAAAATAATTTCTATTTGCTAAATGCCAGAATAGTGAAAAATAATTTTTTGTAGAGAATATTTTATGGTTTTCTTCAAAGTCAGAAGTTTCCATACGTCTCAGTATTTGGTATTGTTGTCTTCAAACTGTCTTTGTTGGGTTAAACGTTCTTGGTTTTCTGCCAGAAGCTCCCGTCTGGAGTTTTGGTCCATTCCCCCTGACAGAACTGCTGGAACCGAATCAGGTTTGTTTTCAGCTCTGAGCACAACTGTTCTACAGGACTGAGATCAGGACTTCGTGATGGCCACTCCAGAACCTGCTTTGTTGTCCTGAAGAGACTTTGGACATATTTGGTGGTATGTTTAGAGTCATTGCCCATCTGGAGGACCCATTAGTGTCCGAGCTTTAAACTCCTGGCTAGTTTCATCAGACCGCAGGACATGTCTCAAGAAATGAAGCTTTTTATCTCCAAACTGGCTTTTTAAAAAATGTTTCTTTTGGAGTAATGTCTTGTTCCCATGTGGTCTTTTAGTCCACGTGGGTCCAGGACTGGTTTCACTCTCTTACCAGCTTCAGCAGCATCTTCACAAGCGGTTGTTTTGGGGTTTATACGAAGATTTCCCACCGAAGCAGGTTCACCTCTGGGACGCAGAACCGTCTCCTCGCTGAGAACTTTGATGTGAACATTCATGGTGTAATTGCAGAATTATCTGAACAGATGAACATGGAAACTTCAGACATCTCGAAACTATAGCCAAGAATGAAACAGACTGATGGAGGTCCACAATTCTCTTCCTGATATCTTGGCTGATTTCTTATGATTTTTCCCATGATGCCAGATGTATCTCCAATTAACTCAAATGTTGTGAATTAACCTATCGTAAACTTCCAAAGCCACTTCATCATCTGAGCTTTCCCAGATTGTTTAAACACACAGTAATCTTTGTATCTTTTGACTCTGAAGAAATTCAGAATTTTTTTTTCTCCTTGTTCTGGCGTTTAGAAACTAGAAATATTTTTTTAATCTTAACTGATCTAAAACAGGAAGAGTCTGATTTAATGTGAGACAGTAAGAAAAAACAGGTTATGTAAAGTTTTGGTTCCCACTGTAAGACATTATTATGATTTTCATGAATAATCTTTTGTAATATTGTATTTCACTTTCTTCATTAAATGTTTTGTGATTATATCTGCTTGGATCTGGTTCTATATAAATAAAGCTGAATGGAATTGAATTGAATTGAAAAGTCCAAGTATGAAAAAAAAATGGAGTAATAGTTAAAAAGGGTTTTGTTTCTCCCACAATGCTAATGAAGAAACAGGCTTCACGCCCTACAGAACTAAAGAACATCCATATTTAATTCATCAGACTGTGTTGCTGTAATACTGAACTAAAATGCAGAGCAGTGGGCCTGAAAACATCATCTTGTACACACAGGTCCCCGGGGGGTGGGGGGTATTAACAGAGAGAATGTTCTGTTGTTATTTTCCAGGAGATGAACCAGACGTGACATGTTGAGACCACATGGAACGAGGACAGTTTGAACCTGTGCAGCTTTAACATGATGGAGGAAGGTGCACATTAGCTGATTAATTAGCCACATTAGCAAATCTAGGTTTTCACATGTGAACCATGACTTTACAAATTTTGAAAAAGGGCAAAATGATTCCTCTTACATCTGACAGATCTGCAGAAAATGATGCGTACACATTCAGAAGGCAGACATGATTCAGATTTTTACCTTTCAGCTGATTTCAGTGTTTTCAGCCTCCTTTGTTGTGACGTTGCATAGTGAAACATTGCCGCTGAGCATGAACACACAATCCTCTTGCAAGCAAATCTCTGGTGGTTTGTCTCAGCAGACATATAATCTGATGCAATTTACAAAGAGATGAAGTGGGACATCAGATGTGAAGAACAGCTGAAAGGAGGACAGTTTGTTGATGTGCCTATTACTCAGGAACTGATTATTTTTGCTCCAGGACCTCACTGGACATACCAAATTCCAAACTTGTACATTTGACATTGGCAGGGTGACTATCTTTAAGGAAATCTGTAGGAATCTTCACCTATAGCAGCATGGTCAATGTGCCCAAGTGATGACAATATGTTTTCTGTCGAAATATACTGTACATCCTCTCTTAAAGAGCCCTTGAAAAATTAAATTACCTTTGCAGACTCCTAGGTGATGCTATAGCAAGAATATTTACACTTTGACTCGTAACTTAAACCTTTCTTATCCAGTCAGTTTCTTCCAAGCTTCCAAATCAAACCCAATATTGTATTATGTTGTAAATTTGTGGCTTGCAGTCACTTCAAAAACATAAAATTATACTTTTTCATAAGGCTTTGCCTCTAATAAACATCAGCTTTGTAAAGGTTTCATGAGGAAGAAAGTGCTTTCATCACATTTTGAACATAAAGGACTTGGGCCATGGATTTATCTAATTAAAAGAATGTAGCAGAGCTGAAGATTCATGGGATGTGTTGTGATTGCAGAGGGTTTATGGTAGTTTTATGTTTCTTCCAGGGGGACAAGAGCTCATGTGACAATGGGACAACTGGTAACCTGGTTTTCTGGTTGGACAGGATTGACCAGAAAGCCCCTCCTGATGTTAGTTAATATTTTTGTGTGCCCTAAACAATCTCAGAACCACATCTCTGCTTTGTGCAGATGATGTGGTCCTGTTTGCATCATCGGGTGGAGATCTTCAGCAGTCACTGAAACGGATCACAGCCAAGTGTGAAATGGAGGTGATGAGAATTAGCACCTCTGAATCTGAGACCATGGTTCTCAGTCAGAAAAGAGTGGAATGAGACTGAGGTTCTGCCTCAAGTGGAGGTGTTTATGTATCTCGGGCCCTTGTTCATGAGTAAGGGAGTTGGTGGCCAATCAAAGCGGTGTCTTCAATAATGCAAACTCTATATCGGTCTATTGTGGTGAAGAAAGAGTTTCTACAATCACCTATGGTCATGAACTGTGGATACTGACTGAAAGAATGAGATTTGTGGATACAAGCGGCTGAAATGAGTTTTCTCTGCAGGGTGGCTGGACTCTCTTAGTCATGCTGGAGAGACTCAAAGTAGAGTCACTGCTCCTCCACATTGAGAGGAGCTAGTGGAGGTGGTTCATCTGGTCAGGATATCTGCTGGAAGCCTATCCTACCACAGGAATGTTTTTAAGCCCCATAGAGGTTCCTGAAAGTTATTTCAGGGCCATTTCTGGAAAGGAGACATGCGTCAACAATCCAGCCCTGAAAAACGACGCTGACCTCCCACTAGTAGAAACACAGTTCCTCTGGGTTGAACCAAATAGCGCCAATGTGAACACATGATCAATAGAGGGAGATAAAGAGCTCGATGTCCATCGCAGCGGCTGGCAGCCAGCCGGGGGTTTACCTGTGGGGTCCAGCTGAGCTCAGTCTGAACAGGTCACACATACCCCTGTGGGCTCTCCACCTGCTGGAGGGGCCACATGAGTCAGGTGCAATGCATCCTGGGCATCAGCTAAAGGCAAGGACCTTGGCGTCCTGACCTTGGCTACAGAACCTGGCTCTTGGGACTCCCTTGGATCAGAAACAAAAATCTCCAGGCTTAATTTTAAATACACTGTGATGCTGTGCAGAGACAAAATGATGAAAACAGCGTCTCAACTGAACTAGCTACTGTCCTGACAGGTGCTGCAGTATCAGCCTTGTTCAGGCTCGGGGAAGCTGCAATGCAATATTCATGAGAAACCAGGGTAAACCCACCCCTCTGCTGCTCACTGGTGCTGCTGTTGGCAGGACGTTGGTTGTTGGTGGTCTGGTGGAAAAGCCTGAAGCGCAGTCTGTCATTGACAGACACGCTGGACGTTGCATTAACACATAAAAACACACACAGACTCAGCGCTGCTCTGTGGGCTGCTGTCAGCTACATTGTTTGACTTTATTCTGTTTATATAAAATGTCCTGAGTAGTGGAACTATTCTGTAACGGCATGCACCCATGCATGTAACCAGTACAAACTCTGATCATAATCCACAGCTGCATCTCAGAGGAAACGTCTACAAAAATACTATAAATAATCTTTTTTTTTTTCCTGTGTACTTTAAGAAGAACTGAAATTATTATTATTTTCTAAACTACTTAGCATTAAATAAGCTATAGACAATCACATTATTTCTTGTGTTTGTGGGTTCTGTGCACACAAACATGTTTTTAATCCTCCTCCTCAACTGATGTGATGAAGATATTTTTTCTTCAATGCATGACATGCTGAGGTCAATTTTGAAGTGTCATAATGGTGCTCTTAATGGCACGCACACTTGAAAAGCATCTAGCATTAAAATTCAAATCTCAGTTTTGCATTTTGATAATAATGGTTTCTAAAATCAACTTCTAATTGATTTTACTCATTAAGAATGCGAAAACACACTATTAGGAGCTGCAAATAAATGCAAAAATCCTCACAGGTAGGCCTACAGCAAATGTCGACTTCTAGTAAATTTCTGTGGGCCTTGAGTTTGACGCGTGTATTTTAGAACAACTATAATGACTGCTAGGGTGCTTTCAGAAAAGGAAAAGTTAAGGCAGAAAAAAGGACATTTTGCTAATGTTAAAATATAAGTTTCAATATCATTTGAAGGAATATGTGCTTAATTTTATGAAGATGCTCAGGAAGACAAAGATGGAAGAGAAACTGAGACAGTGACAGATGAAAAGTTGCAAAAGCAACTGAACCTCTACCATGTACGCAGGGACCAAAGTACTGAAAAAGTTCCTTTGTGCTGCTTTAAAGAGGTTCAACTGTCTTCATGGAAGTGCACATAGCATCATCCAATGGAAATGTAGTAATTTTGCAGCTGAGTTTTATTGACATTTCAAAATATATTGCATATGTTTTGTGCCAAAACTGTCGAGGAAACATTGCTACTGTTTGAACATTTAGTGTGACAGCTGTGCAGAAAGAAACCAGCATCAGGAATCACTTACTTGTCGTCATCCCTTTGAGAAATGTACACAATAAGGCAACATTTTCATGATCTTGCACTACAGCCACCAAGTGTTTGAGAAACGTGATGAAGTAGGCGTTAGACCGACCCCAGCCTCCACCAGAGGAGACTGTATTCATTTCAGATCTAAGTCTTTTGGACAGAACTGGGTTTCAGTCAATGTTGGAAGAATGCGGAGGTCCTTGCATCATTTGTCAGAGAGAGCGTAGCACTTTAAAACATTTTAAAGTGAAGGATAATCAGGTGTGTTTCCATCAGCATTGACGTGGGGGTTGTGGTAATGTTGTGGAAAATGCATTAGTTGTAGTTGATCAGATCTGTTATGTGTTTTAAATTTTTTAACAACATAATTTTAGAAGGTAGGCTACCTAAATAATCTGCAACATTAATTTGCCCATGCCCAGGGATGCACAATATATCCCTGTCAAATAAACAACTGATAAATAAATAAAGGCATTCTGGATTTTCCAGCTGCCTACATCTGCACTGCTCTTTGACTTGTTGGACATTTGGGATCTCATGCAAAAGCTCAGTCTACTGCTAAACATTTCTATCATCATAATCGCTAAATAAAAAAAATGGAAGAATTAGGCGATTAGAAAAAGGTCCCTGAAGGACCAGAGTTTCAAAACATGCCAAAAATATTTAGAAAATCATTGCTTCAAGAGTGCAGGCTGGCTGGAAAAAGACAAATGAGAGTGTTTTTGATGTCTGAGCTGTAGATTTCCTCTTCCTCTTCCTCTTCCTCTCCCTCGTCCTCGTCCTCCTCCTCCTCCTCCTCCTCCTCCTCCTCCTCCTCCTCCTCCTCCTCCTCCTCCTCCTCCTCCTCCGTGCGCTCCGCTCCCGTCAGGCTTTTCAGGGAGGAGGCTCCCGGTTCCACTCAGTCGAGCCTCCGCCGGTCAGCAGACAGATTCCGGGACGCAGAAACCCACTTGCCAGCTGTTCGGTCCGTGGATGTTTGCCACTTCTAAAATCCACCAGGGAGAGATTTACCTGAGATTAACCTGACTTTCCCGCCTGAACTTTAAGTGAACGCACTTTTCTGAGCAGAAACATCTTCTTAGATCGGATGCTGAGCTCTGGAAGCTCCTGCGTATTCAGGATGGACTCGTTGCTTCACTTGTGTGTGTTTGTGCAGCTGGTTGTTTGGGAAACGGTGAGTCCATTTAAAACCATACATTTACTGTGAGACTTGAGATGTAAGTTTATCATTTAAACTTTAACAAAACTACTTTTAAACAGAACTGTATATATTCAGATTTGCAGTTTTAAAAAAGTTACAGTGATAAATGTTTTTTCTTTGTTTTTGTCCTGCATTACTATAGCTTAATGGATCTTTATTTATTTATTCCAGAGAAGTATTTATTTAATACAACAGAGGTGGCAAAATAAGGGGATGAAATTATAATTAAATCCTGAGGTGTGTTCAAAACAAGTTTTGATCCATTCTGGTGCAAAAAGAAAGTTTTGTTTCATGTTATTGAGCACTCGTGTGAATGAATGAATGGGGAACTACATCCATTAATGGGCCTGCAGTTTGTCATCTGATTTATGATGTAATTATCTGATAGATGACTCATTTGGTCCAGCGGCTCACATGGAGACATGTGACCGATGTGTAAATGTAAACGACTTTTATCAGATGAATGCAATGGAGCATAAATAAATCTCAATTGCAGGAGATTCAGCAGCCGCAGATAAGAAAAAGGAAAACATATACATTTACCTCAAGTAAACATTAAATAAATAAATAAATAAATGAAGCATCAAATAAAGAAAAGAAACACCAGCATCTCTTGTGGCTCCATTAACTTTGGATTCTCGACAGCAGCAAAGAGAAAGCATTAATATTTTCACTTTTTTTCCCTGCATATGTAAACATGTTGCTTTGAAATCAAATAATGCTCATAATCCGGAGGGGAAATATTTTTTATCCCATCCTCATTTGAACCTGTAGTCAGACCCATCGGAGGGGTATATATGTACATGTATATACACACACACACATATATATATGTATGTATGTATATATATGTATATATATGTACACACACTGGCCGTTGCAAAAAGAAAAAGATATCAGCACCTTTCATTGGATGATGTTTCAGCTTCAACAAGTTGTTTAACTTGAACTGATGCAGTGAGACACATCCTGTGGTTGTGGTATGATGATAATCTGTTCCAGAATTGTCAAATTATTGGCATGCATCAAGCAAACAAACCATCTAAGGAGATGGCTGACATACCAAACTGTACTAACGGGTACTCTAAAAACACCAACTGAAGAAAAGAAGATGTGTTGTTTATAGGGATGTTTGTCCTTTGATCTGCCACTGAAGGCTTTTCCAGAACCTTTGACCCCTGACATTAAATGACTTCCAATCTTCTGTCTCCAGCCTGGGGTGAGCTGTCACGAACAAACCTTCGAATCCTTAAAATCAATTCTAAAAGGTCACAAGCAACTGGTGCAGAGTGGTCAAAAATGAGGGGATGTTCTGTGATTTGTTGCTGCATCCTGTGAATAACCTTCTGATGGATGTTTTTTGTGGTCACTCCAAAAGGTGGCCAGCTTTTTCTTTTTCTTTTGAGAAAATAATGAATGTCACAAAGGGGCGATAAAGACAGAAAGGACAGAAAATGACAAGAACCATAAACAGAAAATCTTTTTATATTTTTTTAATTTTATTTTACACAGAAATGTATTGATAAATTTGCTCTGTAAAGTTGATTTTAATTGATTTTAGCTGTTTAAAACAGTTTAGACCCTGGTCACATCAGCATCGAGACGCAAACAATAATGCAGAAGTAGAGATGCCAGAGATGGTGTGTGTGGCTGCTACGTACAAAGCTGCACTACAAAGTATAGGTGTGAAACCTAAAGCATAGTCTGACATGCATCTCTCGCCAAACGTAACTACACATAAAACCAACACTTACCATAAGAAGTGTGAATGCTAGATTTGTTTTTCTTCCTATTTCCTGCTGCTACTTCTTCAATGTCGTCTTCAAGTCGGGTAGAACGATGGTTTGCTCCACGACTGTCAAATCAGTCAAATGACTGATAGTCAACATTTATCAGCTCCAACTCACATAAAATATATTTTATTTTCTTCATTTGTTGGCGCTACATATAGGAAATAAACAAAAGGAAACTGGTCACTGCGAGTTACATCGCTGCAAAAAAGATCTGTTTAAGCCATCTAGTGGTTGGTGGTGGAATTAGAGAACACCGCAAACATTACAGAGGTATAAATGTTAATGAAAGCGTAGGGGCTGTGCTTCGCTGCTATGCAGATGCAAAAATCAGTTTCTATTCTGAACAATGTTAAAACACACGTCTAAAAGCCTTCACATCATCACTTTGTCTTTGGTAATGTAAGAAAATTAATGATTATTAAAAATAAATGACGTATAACTCAATGAGATTTAGAATTAGCCAACTTTTTGTGTCGCCAGGGAAGCTGTTTCCATCTTTTCCTTGGAGCTAAGCTGACTGATATTTATCACATAGAGATGAAAGTAGCCACGCAGCAAACGCACATAAATGCCAACGTGTGAGCCATTTAACAGGAAAGACATGAAGTAGAAAACAAATGAGTCAAACGACTTGACCCGAAGCTAAATGCAGATTAACGCATTAAAGGGCCAGAAATACATGCAGCACTGCTCACACAGTAGTGACATCAGAGACCATGATTATCTGTGAATGTAAATAATGGAGGCTTGCTCGAGGACGGCCGGAGGCGACTGCCGCCCTGCAATAATTAACCCCATTAAATCACTGATTGAATTTAAATGGCTCTGCAGTCACAAAAGAAAAGAAAAAAAATGTTTAGGATTGAGGGTGACAATTATTAAAGTCCATGGAGAAATGGCACTTAAGCTCTTCACCTTCATTTTTTACTGATTAGTCTGCAGCTGTTGAAGGTATGAACACATCTGCAGCTGCTCTTCATCATGTTTCCACCACATCACTGAAATACAAAATGACATGTGTGGCCTCGCAAGACAACATTGTGTGTCTGTCCGCCTTGTGTACAGGAGATTTGTTCCATACACCTGCATGGCAGATATGACTGAACTGTGCTCTGTCACTGTGACGCTTTGTGATGATTTTTTAGCCAGACAGACATTTGTTGATTGTGTGTGTCGAAACGACAGATAAGGAGAGTTTACTGGCCACCCAGTTGCAATACTTAGCTTTTTCACGTCAAATTCTCCTCTGCATAGTGCGTTTAGGCAGCATGATAGTTACCTGATAAGAGTTCAAACAGAAGCATGTCTTCCTGTATTATGTAAGGAAATAACAGGGTGGTTTAGCAGAGATGACTTACTGTATAAGGCAAACTGAGTCAGGACTATCAAACTTCTGCTGTCCATAACGTTTACAATGTAAGATGTTTACAATGCATGATGTGAAATCAGTAGATAATTAATCTACAGAATGTTCCACTGTGTGATTGAACATACTTTGAATCGTGGCTACGACAGAAATAATTCTGACTGTACTCCAGGATACACACGCAGCATCATCACATCATTAGGACGTTGCTGCTAACATACTAATGATGCACTGATGACTCTGAAGTTAGCGTTGTTATAGTGGTATTGGTGTATTATGAAAAGAAAAGAAATAAAATCAAGAAAAAGAAGTGTCTTTCAGATGATTCTTCCCGTTTTTCCATTGTATCTGCCGCTGTTGTGACTATGCTACTATGACGCGCTGAAGTTAATGTTATTTCATGGTGCGTTCCTATTGGTTGGTTAGCTGACATGGGTTAGAGGCATTTTGTTGTTAAGGTAAGATCTCCAAAAACAAACTGGTCAAACTGGGACCAGTGATTTGATTTACTCTGCTGGGCTCACACTGTACAATTTCAGCCGTCTCAGATTAGAGATGGTCAGTGGAGGTAAAAATGTTCCATCGTAGCTCAAAAACGGTGGTGGTAGTGGTAGATCTACCAGTGAGACAGGACCAAAGATGAACGACCAAAGACGGCTGAGACAGATATCAGCGGTGTCAGAAGCTTGGAGGAATCGTCTCAGAGTGTGACGGCCTGTCGCTGCCTCTACGATCTCTGTCAGCGAACAGACCAATAGGAACGCACCCTGAAATAACATCGTCAGCACAGTCACCTAGCAACAACAGCTCCAGACACAACGAAGAAACAGGAAAAGAAAATGTGCGATAGACCCTAACAACAAAATTCCTTTAACTCCTGACAGCTAGCCAGCCAATAGGAACGCACCATGAAATAACGTACACATTAGCACAGCAGCCTGGCAACAACAGCACCAGATAAGCAAAAGACACTTCTTTTTCTTGATTTTATTTCTTTTATTTTCAAAGCACACCAATACTACTACGACACTACATTAGCAC
Source organism: Arrhamphus sclerolepis (assembly GCA_037176975.1). NCBI lineage: Eukaryota > Metazoa > Chordata > Actinopteri > Beloniformes > Hemiramphidae > Arrhamphus > Arrhamphus sclerolepis. The sequence continues at coordinate 20,838 of JBAMYA010045936.1, read as the reverse complement.
ATTAGCAGCAACTTGCTAATAGTGTGATGATGCTGTTTTTGGATCCTGAAATCAACGTATGTTCAATCACACAGTGTAACATGCTGTAAATTAATCATTTACTGATTTCACGCAATGTAATGTGAGATGAATTAATCTTATATGAAAATCCTACTGTGTGAACACGACATTAGAGCAAACTTTAAATGACATCACTCATCCTTTTAATTACAGCAGAAACAACAAAATGAGATGAGACATATATCTTCAGATGAAAAGAACATCCTCATGTTATCTCAAAACCTTCAGGCAATCTCGTAATCTCACAAATCCGGCTGAACGTGCAGCACGCAGAGGAGCTCCTGGTGGGACCCAGGGGTCAACGCTTTGACGTAAATTTGTTCTCATGTGTGCAAAACCTGAGACTGGACTCAGCAGTGAGGTTAATTTGCTCGTTCATAGCCTGTAGAATACTGAGCAAGAAAAAAAAAAACTATCGCATTACACAAAAGAAGGGATTATTTTCTGGGAAAAAAATCCCATGTAATTTTAATGAACAGAGATTAGTTTTCAGGGAAATATTCAATGCCTGTGGAAAGACTTGGAATGAAGCTGTAAAGAGATAAAGCAAACTGAAATATTCAGTGTCCCATTTAAACCTGGAAACTAATTGGAAGAAGCACATTTGGCTAGTTGTCCCTCAAGCCATCGCATTTCAGAAATAATTATGACGTGCAAATTAGCTGATAAATTTAAGTCTTGCAGGAGTGTTGCATGCTTTAGATGGAAGGAGAACCCTTGACCACATCCCAAACTGCATACTGCAAAGATGTATTATCTGACAAAAGAAAAAAAGATGCCGCTTTTAAGCGGTACTAAAAAATCTCAAGGTGGTTTGGCTTATCCACCCACAGACGAGTTTTACCGCTGGCTCTCCCTGCTGAAGTAAGAAAGCTGGAAAAAAAATCAACAAAAAAACTTTTCTCCCGCAAAGGTTGAATATGTTTAGTCCCTGCTGCAGGGTGCCACTGTTTTTTTTTTGTTTGTTTGTTTTTTGTTTAAGAAAAAAAAAGCTACCAGCAGCTGTTCTTGCTGCACATTCACACCCATAGTAAACTGCTTCTACTTCACTAACGCTCCCAGATACGATCAGCATTTGTTTTGGAGGATCAACATTTTGGTTTTAAACATGCTGAACGTTGGGGTCATCGCATAAACAACCATGATTCAAATTACACAGCAGAATACATTTCTGACTGCAGCAATTTAATTATTTATCCTTCAGGACAATGTCTCACCAACACCAACTAATCTACAAATGCAGATTACATGTAAACAGCAAAGTTTGCCAGCAGCACTGCAAACATTGATGCACACTTGAGGGGTTGAACAATGAAAGTAACTGGCCAGATGCAGGAGAGGGTTTGGGAAGGGAGAGGGGGGAGAGCTGATCAGGGTCAGAAGATGGAGGGATGAAGAAAACTGCAAAGCATGTCACTTAAAAGTCAACAAAATGAAGATTCAGACTTGGTACGTTTTGTTCTGGGGTGGGTAAAACAGTCAAAAGGTTTCCTGAATAACCTATAACACCCAAACCATCTCAGTCAGTGCTTTTCTTTTAAAGATTTGGGCCACTATTGGCTTTTATTAAAAGCATGTAGCCAAGAAAGTAGGGTGGATCACCAGCTGGGACTCAAACTTGCGATGGCTCTGCTCCAAGTCTTTGAGATTAACTTCTCACCACAGATCTAAGGGAGAATCCAGCCACTCTAAAGATGAAACTCATTTCAGCTGCCTCCCTCCCAGCCCATATTATGTCTGCCTGCCCTCTGGGGGGCGCTGCACGAGCCTCCGGACCAACTCCAGCAGGTTCAGAAAATATAGGTGTGCGATACTGCAAGATATGATATCGATATTATACCAGTACTGATATGATGCCGATACTTTTCAATAGTTAAGGTGAATGCATCATCAGATTGCTAAATCATCTGTCATCTTCCACCACAGAAAGAAGTCGCAGATCTGATCATTTCCTGATGAATTAAGTGATCTCGGTGAAATAATAAAATAATTAAGCTTGTAGTATCTACTTGTAAATTAAATTTAGCAAACATACACTATCCCCTTCACTGTGAACACAAAAGGTCATTATATTCAATCAAATCTGAGCCATATATAGAATGACATATTCAGTATTTGTTTCAGTTCCAGGAAATGTAATTTTATTTAAATAACAAGTTTTAAGGATAAAGGTCCTGGAATAATTTCTACCCTTTAAAGTTGCTTAAGTAACAAATGAAAATGAATATTAACTAATGTCCAGGATGACTAAAACATCACTTTCACTGCTATTATTTACCTGATATTCAGACTCAATGACATCTGCCTCTGCCTAAGTATAATATGGAAGTTACTCCCTCCCCACCTGGACAGGTGTGTCACTCTTTCCCATCTGAGAACTATGGTCTCTGACTTGGAGGTATTGATTCTCATCTCTGATGCTTCAAACTCACCTGCAAACCTCTCCAGTGAGAGCTGAGGATCTCAGCTTGATGACAGCAACACGACTACGTCATCTGCAAACATTAGAGAAGAAATCCTGAGACCACCAGAGCTACAGCTCAACCATGTTTCTGAAGGACGAAGGCTTGTTGCAACTATATTGCTTTAAGGACACAGAGAACATCTAGGAAAGGTCGGGATTCAATACTCTACCCTAAGAGAACAACAAAAACAAATCTCTTAGATTGTTATAACTTATATAGAGTGCTGAGGGCCAGAAAGATCTCTGGTTCCTCAACATCAATAAATACAGTCCCAAAAATAATGACTTGATGAATACAAAGATGAGTTTATATCTCCTCTTGTGTAACACCTAAGGGCAGGTGTTCAGTCTGAAGTGGTTCACTCAGATCAAACACCTCTTCCACTGAAATCAGGGTTATATTTTACCTTGACAACTATCTGCTAAAGCCTATATTTTCATGACTGATTGTCTCAGTTTAATTTAGTTCAACTCTGTTTTATTTATATAGCATCTATTTACAACAAAGTAATATTTAGGTGCTTGAGAAACCCAGAGCATGACCCCTGAGCACATGGCAAAGCCTAACAGTAGCAAGACAAAACTCAGCTCTGCGGGTTTCTGGGCTTTGCATTCTTCAGAAGACTTTAAAGGAGTCAAGAGGCAGAGGAGGCTTGACACCAGATGTCAGGGCTTCGGAAAGGAAGTCATCAAACACCCACACCGCTGCTGCTGCAGGGGGGCGATTAATGTTCAGAGGTTCATCCCAGGAGAAGAACCTCCAACATCTTCACAGCGGGAGAGCAAATCAGGGCAGTTAGGAAGATCATTTGGACAAAAAGCTTTTTGTATGAGCTTATCAGTCTTTAAATGTTCTACCTATGAACAGAACTTAGGAACTGTTCTGCATGTGTGATGCTTCCATCGGTGATTTCTTATTTTCATGTAGTGGGTTATTGTCTAAATGTTCATTTTTGTCAGAGCTGTCTTTAAAAACAGGATTTCTCTGCAGGTGGAGGCCATGCACCCGGAGTGCGCTCTGGTGGCGCAGCACATGAAGGCCGAGGAAGACTGCAACCAGATCCTCCAGCTGGAGAACAACCACTCTGCCAAGGCCGGTCAGTGTGTACTTTCATCACTTTGGTGGGAACAGAGAGATTTGGGCAAATGCTTTTATGTCAGGGGCCACTTTCATTTGTTCTCATTTGGTACCAAAGAAATTGGGTCCTTTCAGAGCTCAACACCAGATATCGTGTTACAGCACGACTTCATAATGCTTCCAGTAGTTTTAGGATGCATCATCTTAAAGAATGCAGAGGTTAAACAACAGAATGATGTAGCCACAAGACATCCCTCCCTGGCACAGCTATGTCCCTCTTTATTCATACAAAGAGGGAAGACAATTATTTTTCTATGCCAGGATGCAGTGACAGACTCACAGTTATAGTTTGAGTTGAAGTGAAGATACTGAATACGTGTTTCTGTTACTGACTTTTTTCATGGCATCTGAGACAGTAAAGGATCTGGTTTGAGGCTTGTTTCCTCATTGAAACTCAACTCGATGAGGAACGCGATGAAGAATCAGACCAAAAATGGTATTATTGATAAAATTCTATCAGTCTCCACCCCTAGCAGGGAGTTGACTTTGTTTGAACAGCGTCTGTCACGGTTACTGCTTTATGGATAGCTGCAGAGACAGAAGTGGAGATAACAAGCACATTCACTGGTGTGCAGATGTAAAATGAGGATAAGTTGTAGCGTACAGTAACATCTAAGCCTTTTTGCAGTGAGGAAGAATTTTTTGGGGGGGTTAAAAGAACCTTTAGTCACATTTTGAATGTGATGATGACAGTCAAAGCCAGTAGAGGAAGTGTAATTCAAAGGCATCAAAGTCTTGACGTTAAATGTCTGGAACTGAAGAAAAAGTCATTGAGTTTCACTGACCTGAGATCTGATTTCTGCATTAATCATTAACACCACCAGAGGTCTGACCAGAAAAAGTGTTGTTTTTTTTTATTTTTATTTCATGCAATCAAAAATTCACAGTTACTGCTTTCAAACTGTAAGTGAGTGAACATGATTGCAGCAGCACAGACAAGGTATTTTCATTTTAAAATATCCCTTTTCCTTTTCTCCTGAAGGAATACTGGATAACTTTTAGGAAGTATCATTGACTTCTTGTGGTCTCCTGTCACTGCTCTTGGCTTTTACAACGCAAAGTAACTTTGGACTCTTGATCTCAAAAGTGTATTTTTTTATGGGACGATGTCACACATCAACAGTGATGAAACTAGCTCACAGAGCTACAGTGGACTGGTGATTAAGAGACTGCAGAAAGCACTGATGGAAGAAAAAAAAAAAAGAGCTTTAAAGATAGCAAAACAGTATAATCTCACGGACACACTGCAGATGTATGAATTTATGCTTAAACCCATGTTTAGGCATGCATTTATACATTTTTATATGCCAAGAACTAACTGAACACTGGAAGGTTCAGAGCTTCACCTACTGGAACATCAGTGGTTTCAGTGGCGTTCAGAAAATAAAATCAAGATACCATGAACCTTAAAAATAAATGCTGTGCCTTTTTAGCCTCATCTGTCCATTATCTACATAACAGAGGTCAAATCACGAGTCAAGGCAGATAAGTCTCAAGCCAAGTCACCAGGCACTTGACAAAGTTTTTTTTTTAAAAGAACAATATTTTCCCAAGATTTTTGTTGTTGTTTGCAGGAGTGATGATTGTCTCATTCAGCAGGCCTGCAGGATGTTTTCATGGATGAATGATTGCTGATCTTTAATCAAAAGAAAAGCAAGCTCAGTTACCTCACATTATGAAATTACCATACTTCAATTGGCTGAGCAGAGAGACAATCAGAGGAACTAATCAGGTGAGGAAATATGCAGATTAAAAGGGACCGACTGGTCAGGCTTGTTGGATTTAATATCTTCTTCTGAGGCAGAACACAATCTTGGTGAATTAGATGAGACTCTACCTTCGTTTACCCTTCAATGATATTTATAAAAAAAAGAAAAAATAAGGCACTTGAACAGCTTGTCCTTCGGGGGAATAACTCATTTTTCATCTGAGATGATGTGTGAAAGTATGTTGATTGCATTTGAGACATGGATCCTGTTTTTTGTGAAGTGGTTTCAGTAATGCAAAGGGATCATTTTAGTTGAGTGAACCCGACCGCTTCATTAATGGGCAGCCTGTCCAGGCTACAACTGGTATCTCTCAGAATTGAGTCAATGATTTCATACTTTTGAATGTGTTTGTTCTAAAAAGAGTAGAGCTGCTTTGTGTCCAAACAGACTGGAATGTTTGCTGGTGGAGGAAAGTTTCCCTGGAGGCTTGTGCTTATATGCAAGTCATCCGAGAATCTATCCATTCTAATATGTTAAATTCTGATCAGGCTTCATTCTCATCAAATATGTGCATCCATCCTCATGTGTGAAAAAAAGCACTGCTGGGGATGAGAAGATTACTGATGGAGGTCAGATGGAGCAGCACCTGGACCCTCGACAACCTAATGTCTGGTTCACGGTGTACCATTTCGGCCGTGTCAGACGATTGATGGGCCATCGTGGGAAAAATTGGTTCATTGTAGCTCAAAAACAGTGGTGGTAGATCTGACAAGGAGCAAAGATGAATGACCAAAAACGGCTGCAACAGATATCAGCAGTGTCCAATATTTGGAGGAATCGTCCGACAGTCTGTCGCTGCCCCTATGATCTCTGTCAGCTAACCAACCAATAGGAACGCACCATGTATACATCAACGTATACATCAGCACATCCATCTTCATTTCTGTTGTCACTACTGGAACAACTTCCAAGCGAAGTACTAGCAGGGCTGAAACAAGATCCTTTTCTCAATTCCATGTACACAATGTCTGGACTTGTGTACATCAAAGTACGTTCTCTTGATTAGTACTTTCGGAGTATGAACTCACAAGGTAAAGAGGATGCAGTTTGGACTTTCTACGACTGGAATGGCTGTGTACTTGATAGCATCACATCTTAGCTAGAAGGCTAGCACACATTTAAAAACAGCTACGATTTAATTGAGCATAAACAAAAGTTTAATCTGACTTTAATGGACCATGGACTCTCACCATTATTTAATATGATGTGTTTTTAATGGGTTTTATGCTTTTGTATGTTTGTATTTTGTCCATTGCAGATGAATTCGGGGGGTGGAGTCAGCCGCTCAACTAGACTCCACCCCTCTTCTCTGCTGGATATGCAACTTTTGAAAGCTTTGTGCTACCATCATCTGAGGTACAGGAAATGCAACATGATGTGAAACTGGCAGGGTTCGATTGAAATGTTCGATTTCTGAATCAAGTGTTTGACAGTACTCTCAACTGGAACCATTTCTTTTGGACAACAAAACAACAGTTAGCTGTAACAATGACATTCAAGTTCCTTCTATGTGGCACAACAATGAAGGACCAGTCAATGTATACTAATTAAGCATCAAGGCTAGCCTAGAAATATAGATGCTAACGAATTTCAGTTTTTAAATTTGCAGCCAATCAGATCAGTCCGTCCTCGTAGCGTCTCTGAGGTGGTTTCACCTGAGGACGACAGAGATGAGACGTTGTAGTCTGGATGGTAAACAGCGGTGGATTGAATCAGTTTTGAGATCAACAGTTAATTTAAAACTTCTGTGACAATCTCTTAGTGATTGTGGTGGATGAGGTCCATCTCATTTACAGATATTAGAGACATTTAATAAACCTGCCCTCATGAGAAAGGAAGCTATTCAAGAAGTAATCTGAATATTATTATGTGTATCTGTCCAACGTTAGCTGTAGCCAGTTGTGTAACCTTTGACATATTAGTCAAATGTTTGAGCACACCAGTTATTTTCAAATTGTACTTTCAGAAATGAGAACAGTCAAACCCTACATCTGTCCAGATGTGGCTCTGCATCAAGGCCCCAATTGTAATAAAAGTTAATGCAAACTTAAATGACTTAAACTGAATTTAAATGGTTATGGTTACATCAGCCATGTTTCCATGGATTTAATAAATGCCAAAGATTTTGCTGATTTTTCATTTCATAATGCTTTAAACAATTCCGTGACTCATTTGTGGAGCATTTTTATAAATGCTTGTGTCTGGGCATGTAGGATAAAATGTTCATGGTTTTCATTTACGCTGCACGTATAAGAAAAATGAAAACAGAAAGCTAATGCACATAAAAAGTAATTAAAGGAAGAAAAATTAAGACAATAAAAAAAAAAGAAATTTTCCTGTGCCGCAAAGAGAAAGTGACTCATCCTCAGCAAGCTGCTGACATGCATAGAGACGCACATTTAAGCCACCTTAAATGAGCTCTGGAAGCATGAATATTCATCATGTTTCAGCTGTCCTGAGGAGAAACTCGAAGGTTATGTGGGTCAGAGAGAGCAGGACACAGGGAATTAATGCAAACTCAGGAACTTTAACTGTGGACTTATTTTGGAGACATTTTCCTTGAAGTCGACCTGTTCTGGAGGAGCTAACCTAAATAGAAAGACAGAGCCTTGGAGTTTCATGCATTCTATGTATATTAACTTGAAACAGGGCCAGTACAAACAGTGTGCTTTTTTCTGCAACTTTATTCATTGTCAATCTTGTTGTCTGACCATAAGTTTACTTTTTGCGACACGTTGACCTGAAAGCCTCTAAGAGTTTTAGATGCTTCTCTCATGTTGTTATAGTATTAATCAAACAGCTTCAAATTATTATTTTAGCATAAACTAAAAATCAGGAGAAGGAAAAAGCTGTTTTTGAAAATGTAATTCTTTCAAAAGTAGCCATCTACTTTGTCTTCTTATTACTTTTCGGTACTTTTGAACCCAATTTTTTTTTTTCAACCTTATTTCTTCTCTTAACATACATCTGTGTTTGCACTTCAGGTTTTGGTCATGTTATCTATAATTTATGCGTAAAAGTATAATTGTGAAATTTTTAAAAGGACTTGGACTTGAAAATTGAAGTTTCTAACTCAAGACTTGCTTGTGTTGATTTGGGACATGAGGACTAAGATTTGAGATGTACTTGAAACTTACAAAACAGTGACTTGTTCCCACCTCTGGTTACTTCAAACAGGTGATTGTAATGTTGAGGTATAAAATTAGAATCCATGAAAGACTGAGTCTTCAAGAGACAAAGAATGCCAACAAAAGATCAATAAATGTGAAAGAATATCATTAAGATCTTTTTAAAAAATGCTCGTGAAAGGAAGATTGGAATGAAGATTGAAAATGTTTTCTACATTCAGCAAAAGCCTCATGATCGTTCAAACAGCGCTGCATCAAGAATAGTTCATCATCAGCGGCTGATATCTACAAGGAATAACTGTGGAAACCTGTGTCAAGCACAATCACACTGGATTACTTTCACAATTCCAACTTAAATTTTTACTGTGCAGAAAAAAAGATGTTTTTGAAATGTGTTCCAGGCATGAAAAGCAAAAACGTTACAGTGTTTAAGAAGAAAAAGCATGCTATCTTGGCTTTATAGTGACTGCAGATTAATATAATCTTACTGAAATGCAAGAATAAAGTTCTTGCTTCATGTATCAAGTCCTGCAGGAATCAAATTATTCTGTCTGGGGAATACCAATCAGATGTGGCTGAAGGAGCAAATCCTGATCAATTACTTTTTTTCCCATTCTGGGTCGTGTGAGAATATAGGATATGTTTGTTTTGCTTCTTTACACCGATGCACAAAAACATAGTTTGAAATGAAAAGGGAAGACTAAAGAAGTGGAAATATGACTTGTGAAAACATTCATGTTACTAAATGTGTTCTATTTGGGTTCTGTGGCTCTAAATGATAACATCTAAAATGCTGTCCAATGAAGAGACAGAGGACGGATGTCTTCTTTGGGTGAAATGAAACCTTAAAAGTGAATTGATGCCTTCAGAGAAGAAATCCAGAGAGAAGATGAAAAACAGGATTAAAGTGAGAAAGCATTTATTTTTCTTTCTTCTAGGAGAACTGTTCTAATTGGACTCTTGGTGAGTCACTGCCAGCTTTTTTGAATTTACGCGTGCATGTGTCATTTTCTATTTCCACATGGCTGTCAGGACCTGCTGTTGGCATTTCCACAGATCATTACACACCTGCAGCGCCCTGCCCTCTTCGTTACTCTCTGGTCATCCACAGATGGGATTTTCACAACTAATTACGTAGAGGTTGAAAGTTGAAAAGTCCAATTTACCGCAGAAATAACATGTGGCGGTGTTTGTGGTTTCTGCTCAGCCACGGGTGGGTGGTGGGTGGGGGGCAGTGGTTCAGGGATCAGTACCAGGAGAAACTACTTTGGCTGCAGGAGGACTTTAATTAGTTAACGTGAACGTCTGTAAACAATGACATGTTATGTTCTTGGTGAAGAGCTGCACTGGTTAGAATGGAGCCACATCTATATCTTAAGAGCTTTAATGGATTTTTTTTGGGTGAGCAATACCATTTTTCTGCACAGTTGTGTACTTGTGTGATCTTATCCGATCATACAGCTCTTCCTTTATTTCACATTTTCTGTTAATTGCGGTTTTCTTTAGAACAGCTGGGGATGCCAAAGATTATTAGAAAAGGAACAATAGCTGTGAGAAAAGAGCTCTTGGCTCTCAAGAGTTTTTTTTTCTTTCTTCTTTGGGCTATTTCATGTCCACAAATGGGTTTTAATACCATCTAGCCCCCACCTCTGTGAGTAGTCCTTCAGGTTTTCCCACTAATACACACATCATAAGATTTTTTTTTTCTTTTTAATAGAGTGACAACCCCTTTGAAATATGTTTTTTGTATTTCATTTCAGCTGCTTTTTTCTCCCCCAAGGAAAAGTGAATCTTAGATATTTAACATCTACATTCCACTATTTTGTTTTCCTCTCATGAGCTATGATAGCAATCAGTAAAAATGTAAATGATGCGTTCACCTGCAGTGGGATTTCTGCCATACCAACTCTTCACTAATGCAGCTGTGCTTCCACAGAAAGATGTGCTCAAATCTCCAATGAAAGCTCTATTTCTGACAAATATCAAACACCATTTAGCTGATGTTACCATGACAAGAGTGCACATGCTTAGCTCAGAGTCAACATGATTTGAAACTGTAAATTCTGGGCATGTGCTAGTTTGTTTTGAATCTTTTTAATTCAGTCGTATATTCTTGCAAAATTGTCAAGAAAAACTTTATTTAATTAGGATATAGCTTAATTATAGGGTGACTGAAGAGGATTGTATTTATTTAGACTTTACAGAACTTGCTTCTTTTTTGAAATTGTACTCTTTTTTTTTTTAAGTGAATTGGTGCTTCAAATGACTTGCAAGGAAAAAAGTTGGAACAAGAGATTTAAGTCCCTCACCCAGACGAGGGTTACTGGTGTGCCACCCTGGATCCGGGACCAGGGGAGTTTGCAGCATGAGACCGGGTTGAATAAAGTCGAACTCCCTCTGTGTGCCGTCGTGCTTGTAGGGACAAAATTAATTTCCAGTTGAAATACATTAGTTTGAAATTCGTTCCAAGGAACACAAAAAAGATGAGCAAATCGTGTTGACCTGCACGAAACAATAGATTAAATAACGTGACAGTTTCACAAATTCCCCATTCAGAAGCAGTGACGTGCTTTTTGCTTTATTGAACCGGGAAGCAAAAAGGAAACACCTTTGCCGGAAGACATATAAGATGGAGACTGAAGGCAGAGGAGGAAATAAAGGCCATACGTCCAGTCTGACATTTGTTCAGTCTAATTCTCCTTCCTTCATCACACCTGTCCACGAGAGCGACCAAGCTTTCTTCATAACTTCATGATATTTGTTATTGGTTTCACAAATGTCAGAGGTGTGAATCCTCGAATGTCACCGTGGCGTGAGGTGAGACGGAGTTGTTCTGAAACTGTACAGCCAGGTTTGACCTTTCACAGCTCTCAGCAGAGAAAGCAATCCAATAAATCACAACGGACCAAACAGACAATGATGTGCACCTCAATTCTGCAGCGTTTTCTGGTGGCAGCTGCTCCTTAGAAATTATTTATATACAAGTGGAATCTCCATTTCTCGCATTCATAGTGCACATCTAAAAAAGGTACTCATCATCATCATTATTATTATTATTATTGTTGTTATTACTATTATTATCATTATTACAGTTACTTCAATGAACTTCTATCAGAAGGAACTCTTCACTTTCCTTTCTTGAGGTGGACTTCATAAGAGCTCCATCACAGCATCATTCTCACTTTCATTGTTCTGAACTTTCTCTCAACTTTCTGATCTCTGAGTCCCAAAGTAATGATGGATCTAGTAGCAGTGCTGCATGAACAAGATGCAGGTAATAGTCTCAAGTTCCTTTTTTAAAACATCGAGCAGACGTATATGTGTATGCTCTTCCTGTAAAAAAACAAAAAACAAAAAACACATATAGATGAATATATAAATGAAAAATATATGTTATGTATAAATGGAACAAATCCTGAGACTTCTGGAACATGTCATATTGGACCGATGAGGACAAAATGCATTTCAGTCTAAACGCCTTGTTGCCACTGTCAGGCACGGGAGTGGAGGGATGATGATCTGGGCTTGATTTGAAGCTACTGGACCTGCTCACCTGGTCTATGTGCTAGAATGTTACAGAACAACAGTTCCCAACTGGTCTGGCTTCAAGGACCCACAAATATCACCCCTTAATGACAAGCCACAACCCAAAAATGTTTAACTGCTCAAATTTATTTCATGAAAAGATGTTTCACTTTGAACCTGAGAATAGTGAAGAATGTCAGAGCATGCCAAGACAAGAACAAAACAAGTTCAGTGAACCAAAACCACCAGCAGGAGGAAAATGTTCACTTTTACACTTAATTAGCTGAATTTTAATTAAAAACAATGATGTCATGTCATTTTAAGGTAAAAGAAAAAACTCACAATTTTGTGAGATTTATGATTGTAGGAAAAAAAGTCTTGATCGGGCAAAATTCGCAATTTTACCACGGAATTTATGTTGTTACGAAAAAAAGAGTGGTTGTTTTTTAAAATTTGCAATTATACAAGAAAAAATGTGTGATTTTTGAGTACAAAAGCCTCAGTTTTATGATAAACATTAGGAATGTTGTGAAATTTGACCAACTCCAGGAACTCGCAGGAAAATCTGACAACAGAGCTGTTTGGGAAAGTACAGAATAACCCTTTAATGGTAACCATGGCGATGATGTGGCCTGGGATGAAATAAGAATGTGACACCCCTGCTCTAGTGGGTGGTGGCTCTTCATCACCAACATAAGGCTCCAAAACAGCTGATGGGAAAAAAAAAAAGATGTCATCTGTAGCTAACTATAGCTATGATGTTAGAAAAAAAAAAAAGTTAAAGGAGAATTGAAAGCCACATTCATCCAGCGTGATGCCTTCTGCTCTCAGCTCTGGCAGGAGAGCCGGCAGCAGTCGCCAAGAGCTGTGTTTTATTATGAATGAGTGCTGGTGTGTCTCTCCACACGGCCATTTTAATTGACACAGGGCCAAGGAGCTTTGATGTGCGAGGCGTTGTGGTGGCGGAGAGAGACGGGCGCCTCATTACTGCTCACGTCTTTCATTTGGAGGCTGCAGGGAGAGCTCATCAGCCATGCGATGGGAGCTGCAGAGACGAAGCGTGGGCTGAGAGGACGTCACAAAATCAAACAACCCCCTTCCCGTCACTTTTCCCAGACTGAGGGAAACCCCTCACAGATTAACTTCAGAGAACTGACTTTGCACCACTAAAACCAGTCTTTAGAAGGCATGTAGGAGTAAGATGCATTCAAAGTGCACCCTTGCATGTTTCTAAAACATGCACCTTCTATTTAAAGAAATAAAGAAGAAGAAGCAGGACAATAAGTGAATATTAAATGAAGCTTTGTTCCTCTGAGAACTGAAGGCTGCACAATGAAAAAAGAGAATTATTAACCAACTTAAATTAACTGTCTCAACTGGCAACAGGAAAATGATGTAAGTTCATCCAGCAAAAGTTAAATTCAGACTCTGATTCTGTTCTCAAACATTTAATATCCTGACAATGCTGAGATTTCTTTCAAGTTGGCTTAGTTTACAGTTTATTTTGAACTTGAAATTATCAGCTAACTTTAGAAAACTTGTCTCAAATCTGCATTTAAGTGAATGTTGATGACTTGTATTTGTCTAATCTCACTATAATTCTACTGCACTGTCTGGCTGTTTGTCTCTAATACTGAACTGAATTTAAGACACAGGTCACTGGCTGCTCTATTAAGCAGTTAAGAGAGAAACTGTGTTGTTTTCCAGCACATCACAGGCAACAATCCGCTGAAAAGTTATTTGTTGACTCTTTTCATAGGAAACAACACAAAAGCACTCAGGTTCTCCTCCTCATGTCCCTGCACATAAAGAGGAGTCCATAATTTGTGGATCAAGTGGAGCTAAAATCATCCGTCCCTCTTGGCTCTGCACCCTGAACCACTGCCCCCCAGCTGCCTCCACATCAAGTGCAGAGGTGCCCTTTTGTGGTTTGGAGCATAGCTGATGTGTATCAATGAGGAAATAAAGATCTATGATTCTGTTTATGAAGCTGTGGTGAAGTTATTTCAATTGCAGGAGCTGAGGGAGGAGTTTGCTAAAGGGAAAAGAAAAATGAAACAAATGAAAAAGGAACTGTAGGGGAACTTTAAATAAACTTGTACCTGTATCCAGTGTAAAACACCAAGGTAGGTTCTCAAAAGTGCAACATAACATTCATTATGTTTTTATTGAAGCATGTTACAGGCCAGTCTCCTTCTGGGCATGTCTGACCGGAAATCCAGGACACGCTGAAGAGACTATGTCTCTCGGCTGACCTGGGAACGCCTCAGTATTCTGCCAAAGGAGCTGGAGGAGATGGCTGGGAAAAGGGAAGTCCGGTTTTCACTCAAGGAGCGTGTACTAAACGTTGCCTTCCAGTTCATCTTATCAGACCTGAAAGAGCATTTAAAGGCAACCATAAACCTCTACTGAAAACATTTCTGAGGAAACGTTTGATTCAGTTCTGACATCACAAAGTGGAATAACTGATGCGGAGAGCAGCTGGTTGATGTCAGAAAGTCAGGATTTGGGAAATGTTTGAAAAAGATTTTACAGCTAAAAGTTAATACATTTTTTGGTCAAAACTTTTTTTCCCCAAAACAAAGGAACAAAGGAAAAGGAAAAAAAAATTAAATGATAGAAAAATTTGGAATTTTCCGACTGTTACAATTTATTCAAAATGCTGCAAAAAGTTATTTTCAACAAGAAATTGTAATTTTATGTCAAAAAGTTTACATTTTGTGACATTGGTAACTGTACAAAAGTCGTGTTTGTTGAAAAAAGTATTGATCATGCAAAATCTTCAATTTTACATAAAGCATGGTGATGATGTGGCCCAGGATGAAAAAGTGAAGTTTGAGCTCCTTGTGTTTTTTATATTACACTCGGGGGTGTAGATGTTGGTTTGGGCCACTAGTGACTCAATAGACACATTAACAGGAATCGACTGGATCCAATGAGTTTTTAATCCTCTGGTCAGTTATATTTGCTACTAGTCTTTAAAATTCTTGTGTTGAATCCTTTATTCGTGACCTCTCTCGCCCACTGACAGCTGGGATCGGCTCCAGCCCACCGCCACCGGACTCTGAGGATGAATGGAGCACATGGAACCAACAGATGCTGCAATAGTAAAATCTGCCATTGAGCGGTCACCTTGACTCTTGCTTGCAGGTTATCATCAGCATACTGATTCCACATGAACATAGCTCATGCAGAAGCAGAAAGGAAACATTTTCACAAGTGTATATTGACTGTGTGCTCAGGTGTCCTGTGAAATCCTCAGATGAGCTGATATTTGGGATTCTGGATGTTGTGCAGTGACTGTTGTCTCCCTGTCTCAGGCTGTCCGACGCTTTGGGACAACATTTGGTGCTGGTATCGTGCCGAGGTGGGGCAGGTGGTCAGCATCTCATGTGGCAATGTCTCCTTGTTTTTCGCCAACAACCACGGTAAATCAACTTCTTCGCCAGTCAACTTTGACACAAACATCACAGGAGATTTATGACCTCAAGTCACAGTGGCCTTTTTAAATGATGGGCATTAACTCTGTTAAGTTTATTCCTGAATGATTTTCTGCTTTGATGAAACCTGGAGATACTGAAAGGAGTTTCTGTGGTCCATGTTTTTAGTTTTTGTTTTGGGGGTGGCTGTAGAAATGCTCACTTCAGTGCTGTATGAGGCAGAGCAGAGGAGTGATTAATAATCCTGCCAGCAGTCATGCTGATCCTCTTTTTATCCTCCTGCTTGTGCATGTTCTGTTTCTCTCCTTCATGTGTTTAGTCAGTACTTTATCTGTAGGCCATGTTGACTTTTGCTTGTAAAACAGTCATATCCGTAGTTGTGATTTCTAGTTGTTTTGTTTTTTAAACATCATCGTGAACACAGATTATCTTTATTTTAGTGTCCATATCCATGCAGATGTGGTGTTTCTCTGAGTAAATCATTTTTATTTTGACAGGTCGCTGTCTAATCCAGCTGTCCAGTCTGAAGAAAACAAAATGCACTCCAGAGTTTTAAATAGATGACAGGCAGATGGAGACATGAATACAGTGATGAGAGGAGAAAAAAAATAAAAGTTTGACGACTGAAGAATGAGCAAATAAAAACAACTCTGTGAAAGCACAAAATACTAACATTAAAAAGTAAATCCATGTTAATGTTAATCTTGTGATAATCCATACATAATCTCCCTATAATCCTTCAACAGTTGATTCCCAGAATAATTTTGGTAGAAAAGCATTTGTTTTCCACTGCTGTCACTTGTTCTGTTCATCTGTGAACACCTCATCATCCAACATCTGTCCCTGCAGAGACAAGGAGGAGAACAACATCACCATGACAGCACCGTACAATGTACGTGTTCAAATACTTAATTACACTGATTCTGATTCTGAAAAAGAAGAAGAGAGAAGAGAGTGAGACTATGGACGGTGGACAATGTTCAGTGATTCAGGACAGTCTGAAACTGAGATAAGGGAGACAGGGTGAAGATGCTCAGTGGACAAATGGACTCCCCAGCAGCCCAGGCATATAGCAGCATAACTAGGAGGTGGTCTAGGAGACTCCAGAGATAAAGGCTTTATCAAAAAGGAAGGTCTTAAATCTAACCTTAAATGTAGAGAGGGAGTCTGCCTCCTGGACCGAGGTTGGGAGTTGATTCCATAATAGAGGAGCCTGATAGCTGAAAGGTCTGCCACCCTTTCTAGACCTACAGACTCTTGGACCAGCAAGTAAACCTTCAGTGTTTTGCTAGAACAGTATGGAACTATGAGGTTTTTCACATATATTGGAGCTTCATCATTCAGAGCTTCGTGTGTAAGAAGTAATATTTTAAATTCAATTTTAAATTATAAAATTATAAAATAACAGGGAGCCAATGTAATGAAGCTATAACTGGTGAGATGTGATCTCTATAACCAGTTCTGGTTAGTACTGGTGCAGGTGAAGGTTTTTAACAAGTCCGTTTGTACAGCAAGAAAATAATACATTGCAATAATCCAGTCTAGAGGTAACAAAGGCATGGATTAATTTCTCTGCATCCTCTTGAGTCAGGATGTTTCTAATTTTCCTGATTTTTAGCAAATGAAAGAAATCTGACTTTGTGACCTGTTTCACATGAGAGATAGAAAACAAATCTTCATCCAAAATGATACTGAGGTTCCTGACAGTAGAGGTAGAGGCTTAGGTAATGTGATTAAACGTTTTCCTGTTATCTCCAATGGAGATGTTTTCTGAGAAGTGTCAAAATGACTTTGCTAATCATCAGTGACACTGAGATGTGGCTTCAGGAGGGGAGAGCATATAAATTAATATTCAAAATGTATCACCTGTTGCTGAATGAGGGCCCAAAAGCAGAGCTGTACAAATCCAGAAGAATGGGAGTCAGATCTTGGTTTTTGCAATTAATGAACAACTTTGGACGGATTTATGTCAAAACAGCCCATCAACCACTGGCATAGATAGACTAATTATAATTTATTACATCAGCTATAACTTGCCCCAGAAAAAACTGCATTAATTTAAACCAAACCTGTCTGAAATGTGCTTCAGATGTTATATTGAAGTTGGTTCCTTTTTGCGCTGCACCTGACTACATACGAAAATGACGCCATTCTGGCATGACGTCTGCTCCATTTTATCTCCAATTGTTAGAGTTAATGCGCTATTGGACCCTGAACTTTGTTTATTAGGGAACTTTAAATACTTACGGAAGTTGCTCCATCTGTGGCCAGGAAGTGTCTTGCTGTGTCACAGAAATCAGATTCCCCTCTCCCTATTGACAGGTGGTCTTTGGAGATGTTGTCCTGCTAGAAAAAAAAAAAAAGTATGTTGTCTGAGAAGTCAATATAACACTACCTTTTTTGGCAACCATATTTAGATTATATAGGTACATCCCTTATGCCCAGCTCTTAATGTAGTACTTTGTATTGACCTTTTTCATAATTTTCTTAATTTCTAGATTTTTTTTTTTACCTGCTCCTCTTGAGTAGGTCTCTCTTAGTTCTTTTTTTGTTTTTTGTTTTTTGAGGGAGGGGATTTGCAGTTCGCATTTTGTACTTCCTGTGTCATGTATGTCTTGTTAAAGTGAAAACTTGAAAATAAATTACCTCCCCGCCCAGGAAAAGAAAAGTCCTTCCACTTAATGATAGTGTGGATATGCTCCTGACAGGCAAACCCAGGTACTTTTTACTTTTTTTTTTTTTTAAGGACTGTTTCTGCATATCTGCAGCTGCTAAGACCTCTGCTTCTATACAACTGAATCATTACTGAGATATTTATGATTTAGATGTTAGAAGCAGAATATAGTATACATTGCTGAAAGTTGCAGTGACTAAACTGGTCTTGGTTCAGATGGCTTTTACTGTTTTTTTTTGTAAGATAATGATTTTAAGCAACGAGTCATGTACAACCTTAATGTTCAAAACGGATGATGAACACATGATTTTTCTTCTTCCATGTTCTAGAATAGTTTCCAACAGAAAAAGAAGCAGCGGTACGTGGGTGCTGGGATGATGCACTTGGCTGATTTTTAGTGGAGAGACTTGAAAAAGGCAAAGAAGTTTAAAAAAAAAGGTTTGTGAGTGAAAGCCAAGCAAATGCATTGCATGGAGGGATCAGGAGGCGGAGGTTGCTGCTGATGACCTCATAACTCAGTGTTAGTTGGGTTCCTGGACCCCACCGGACTTACTCGCCCACAGACAGTCCGTAAATCCTGAGCTGTAGCTATGCAGTTGATCCCACCTTTCCACTGGGACTCTACTTGCACAGAAAATAATGAATTGGAAAAATCAAAGAGTTGACTACGGTGCCAGGAGCATGAGTAGGGAGCTGGCACTGGCTTGTTAACTGTGGTGGTATGAACTTTAACGCGCTCCCCAGAGCCTCGGCCTTCAAACCTCCATTTACATCCAACCATTCGTTGCGACTGCAGGCCTGGAGGCTCTACACGGTACCTCATACTGACGCTAATGTGGCTGGAAATGGCTAAGTCCACCCACAACCCACAACCCCCACACAGAAGCTGGACATTTTCACTTTCTGAAACTGAAATCAATGTTTCTCTGGAAACTCATATAACATTATTTTCACTCTGAGCACCTGGGTTAGCTATTGTTTTTCATAAAGATAAAAAAAAAGGAAGAAAAAACAAACCTTCGTCATTCCAACTCCAGGCCGGACTTTACTATAAAATTGATAGAATTTAAATTCCAGACTTGTTGCATTCACCTGGCTAAGCATCGTTAATACTTAGCCAGAGGTTTTTTTTTTTTTTTTGTTTTTTTTTTTTTTTTCCTTTTCAGCACGTGTCTTTTTTTTTCATCTTGTATTTTTAATTAGGTTAACCTTAACTCAACACTGAAAGTATGATGTTTCCTGTGGCTGCACAGACTTCTGTTTGTTTTTTAATAGTTTTTTTTTTTTTTTTTAAGTTTCTGTATTTAATTGAACCACATAAAGTGAAAATCAACCCCAATTCCATAAAAACACAGTTTAAACTGTAAATAAAAGCTGAATGCAATGACTTGCAAATCTCATAAACCTGTATTTTATTCACTGCAGGACATGGAAGATGTAAGAAATGCTGGAGCTGCTCAACATTTCTGGGTCTTTGTTTTATTCCATGATGTGCCAGATGTTTGTCGGTGAATTGTCTGCATGCAGATGTGAAGCTGCTCGTTCCACTAATGTACCCTCAGCAGTCAGAGATGGACACTGATGATGGAGCGTTGATTTCCAAGAAGAATTTCGGATTTTTCATTCATCTAATAACAAAACAATTGTCTACCTTTTTTCTCAGCTCCTTTTTAAAGGAGCATGGTCATTTCTTCTTTCGATTCAAAAATATAAATTTATGAATCCCCAAAGGGAAATTAACAGTTGCAGTAGTTGTGGTTACTGAATTCACTTCAAAGATTCATTGTGAATAGTTATTTCTGTGTTCACGAAGGATTTTCTGACGTGGTCTGTCTTCAGATCTGGAGATGTTCCTGACTGAAGACGCTGAATCACTCTTTTGTAGAGGATGTTCAGCATCTTCTTCCTCCTCTTGTTATTATTTTTTATTATTACTTGACAATATTCCTTCTAAAATTAAATACTTGTGTTGATCCTCATTTGGCAAATCACCTTACTTCATCAAACAAATCTGAAAAGTACTTTAAACTCTGTGTAATATCAGTTTTGTGTTTAAGTAAAGCACTTTTTGTTTCAGATTTCTTGGTTTTCCTGTCTTCTCTTCTCTTTTCTGACCATCAGCTGAGTGTTTCATGTGTCTTCCAGGCTCCATTTACAGGAACTGCACTGAGAAAGGATGGTCTGAGCTCTACCCGTCCTACGAGGAAGCCTGCGTCTTTCTGGAGGAGGAAGGGCCAGAATCAGAGGTACTTTTATGGGAAGTTTTTATTTATTGATTGATTTTGGTCGGCATGTGTCTCCGCTCTCTGGTTTGTTTGTTTGGATTGACAGTGATTCTTTAGAGCTGTTTAAATAGATCTGTCAGGTTATTGCCTGGCTGACTACAGGAACGCAGGACAAGAAAAGTAATGACAAACTGTGAGAATTTTTATTTTGGCTCTTTTTAATCAATCAATCAATCAATCAAACTTTATTTATAAAGCACTTTTCATACAAAAATGTAGCACAAAGTGCTGTACATGTCTAAAAATGATACAATCCAAAGATAAAAATAGGGCCCAATCCCCCCGCCCACAAACACACAAAAAGCACCCACTGTCCCAGATAAACACAATAAACACATCCAAAATAAAATAAAAT
>JBAMYA010045935.1:0-11344 GCA_037176975.1 Arrhamphus sclerolepis | reverse complement strand
GATAGATAGATAGATAGATAGATAGATAGATAGATAGATAGATAGATAGATATAGATATATATAGATAGATATAGATATAGATATAGATATATAGATATATAGATATATATACACATAAACATATGTATATGCTGATGTGTGTGTTCACCTACAGTTGTTTTAACTTCAGTGTTGGCTGGCATGAGAGCATGTGTCTCCTCCACAACACTGCTGGGAAAGTGGCCAACACGAGCTTCCTGTCCTCCATAATAAGAGTCTTGTACCTGCAAGCAGATTATGTAAACTCTGATCAACAGTGCTACACGCAGATTGATGATTGATTTTATCCATTAAAAGCAACTCCTGTTCATTGAACATAAATATTTTAAGGTTTTCCTCCTAAAAATGATTCCTCTGTTCATTAATATCTACAAGTTTGCCTCTGATATTTCATGGCCATGAAAAAAATCTGTCACAGGGAATCTTACAACTTGTCGCGGCTGATTGAGTTTATAGAAGGCCATATAATCCCCCAGAAGACCCCGATTCCAAATGGATGAAGAAGAGATGATACTCTCCCTCCCTGCTTCTCAGAATATAGCATACACATATGACCAATTATGAAAAAAAACGTCTCTAATACTAATCTCTTCATTTTTTGTATATATAAGGGAGTGCATAATCACAGATGGGTTTCTGTTTCAGTGTGTCAGGGTTGAGAAAAAGTCTCCTGGTGCATGTTTTTGCTCCTCTGCCTTTCTCTTCTCTACATGAGTCATATTTGTCGTCTTGTGAATGTTTATTTGCACTTACACTGCCGGCCCAAAAGAGGTTCCCTCTGTCTTTTAGCATAGAGTAAACATAGACAAGCTGTCCTTGCCGGATGGGAATGAATCTGCAGTCTCCAGGGTAGTAGTCCTGAAGTGCACGAGCTATCAGGATAGGATCTAAGCATGAAAAAAAGAGAGTTACTGATGGGAGTTTGCCAGCAAGATTTAATTTGCAATCTGAGTACACGAAAATAGTGACAAAATTCAGAATTTTTAATGCCTTTTTAACACTACACACTAGTTGAATAAGTAGCTACTTACGGCTACATTCAGAGTCGGCGCAGAGTTTCTTGTTGGAGAGTTTAGGCATCTGCCTTCCAGCTTCACAGACTGCCAGCAAAAGCCACACTGAGAGAGCGAGCCAAAGTCTGCAAGCCATTCCTGCATGAAAAATACACTTTATTGTGTTTTTCAGTAACGTTCTGCTGGAAGTTTTATTCTCTTCTGCCTGTTTGCCCACTCTGAGCAGGAGGTGCCGTGGCAGCCACCTTTCCTACTCTCCCTGACCCTGCCCCCTCCCTCATAAATGAACACAGAACTCCTTTAAAACCATCCAAGCAGGTAAACAGGATGGGATGGGATGAGGAAAAAGAAGGGGGGCTAATTGCTCCAGACAGACCCCTGTTTGTGTTCTCTCAGCTCTCAGCCATCTCTCGTCACGTGTCACTTCTGGCAAAGCAGCAGGGTGTTGAACTTTGTAGCAGTGAATTCCTCAGAGTTGATCTGCAATTGTTGTTTTTTTTTTGTTCGGCCACTAGATGTCTAAACAATATCTATCTGCTCTAGTCTTCCAGCCATTCCTCCTGTCTGCTCTCTTTATCTTTTTAACTCAGGAAGAGGTGTGGCCACTGATTATATTTACATATTACGTGTTTCCACTACCAAGGAAACCACACACACGCGCACACGCACACTCGCCAAACAGGAAGACTGTACCTGTTTGGCTGGGAAATGGCTGGGAACTCTCAGGTAAGAAACTTTTATCCTTTGACTCTTTAAAGTTAGTCTGATTAATGTGGGCTCTCTCTGTTTTAAAAAAATTAGTTTTAAAAAAGTTACAGCATGAATGTGTCCATTACTTCTCTTATAAATAGTTTCATTTAGTATAAAGATCCAGTTTCAAGGCAGATAGAGGTATTAACATGTGAAAATACAGACGGTGAAGTTAAAGAGATGACTGACAAGACTAAAAAGGCCTCACAGAGCAGATGTGTCAGGATATAAATTTAATTCATCAAGACAAGACAGCTTTTGTCTTGAGTTATGTGGAAATAATATTGAGATTACTTATTGAGATTATTTTAAATGAAAATGACAAGGTCCTCAGAGAGAGTAATGTTTATTGTAAAATGAGTTCAGAACAAAAAATGTAAAAAAAAAAAACCTTTCCGAGAACATTTAAAGTTTGTTTGTTTTTTCTGAAGAAAGTGCAGCACAATGCCCGTGGAATTTAGGGAGGGGAGCAGAACAAAGACGATGGAGGAGCTGGTATTTTGGTCAGAGCAGCCAGTGTACCTGTCAGACAATGAGTCTTCCCAGGCCTCATTAGATAATGTTACCAGCAAACAACTGCTATATTCACACAGCTCTTTTCAAGAGTTTCTGTTATTTACAGTTTTTCCTTTCCTACAGATTCATCTGTGAAGAGAAAGGAAGATCTGAATGATGGAAGGATCTGAAAGCAAAATGGAAACATAAATTCTTCGTTTTTGTTTTCTATTAAAAAGAGAAAAAAGTTTTGCCGTCCATCAGCCTCTAGTTTGAGTGCGGATTCGGACTGTGGGTTCATGTTTTCTTGCTGATTCTTAATAAGCCCACAAGTTTCAACGATGTTTACCCCCAAGAAAAACAGTCTTCCTTCACCCAGCATGGAGGACTCCTTCTTTACTCTCTCATCGTCCTCTTCAGTTTCACTCTCCTTTCCTTTCCCATCATCCTCTTCCAATAGTATTGACAGTGGAGGAGGGATAGAGACTGATCTGATACTCGCTGCAGAGCTGGGGAGAGCTTTACTGGAGAAGAATGAGGAGCTCACAGCATCTCTGGAGCAAAGGGACAAGAAGGTGGAGGTAAGAATAGAGAAATATCTACCTGATGGGATGCAGTCTGGGAATAAAAGAGAGAAATGGGGGAAAAAAAGCTCAAACCATTTAAGCGCATAGACTTTTTTTGATTTAACTTGGTGCAATCATTATAAATGTTGAAAGATGTGCTTCTACATTGTAACTGTTGACAACCAGTTGCTATAGTAAAGATGATGATAAAAGCATGCTAATCCACAAATGATGATGCTAAAACTATTAAATAAATTAAAAAATAAATTGTGAATAGCCACACCTAATGGTGTTTAATGGTTGTAAAACATAAATAAAATAAAATAAAATAAATTACTTCACCACTGGATGGGTCTCTCCTGGGTGAGCAATCTGTGGCATATCTCTATCTCCCTAATAAAATTTGAATTTGTGAGGTTTTTTTTTCTTTGTCTTTTTTTGTCAATAAGAAATAAATTTCACAATTACATCACAATGGCATTATCCAGTTGGAAAATGTATATATATTAACATTCATATCAAATACAGTATATAATCCCTAGATAATATGTATTTATCTTATAGCTGTAAAATCTTTACCAGAGTTACTGAGTAGTTTATTGTCTCAGGCTTTACAGCAGGAGAAGCATGTCCTGCAGAGGAAACTGGAAATGAATGAACTGGAGTCTGGGCAGAGGGAAGCAGAGCTAATGGCAGATTTAGCTGCACTGAGGGCCGATCTGGAAAAACACCATAATAAGGGGCGTGACCTGAAACAAGATCAGAGTGAACAAATGGCTCAGTTGGTCAATCATAACCAGCGACTGGTGGAGCAACTGGCAGAGGTGGGTTTAAATATGCGCAGCCAGATACATTCTGCCTGTTGAGTCACTAATAATCAGCAGCAATGCAGACAAACACGTTTCTCAACTTTTTGTCCCCTATGCATCCTCTAGGCTGTAACACTGGAGCACTGCTTGAGGACTGAGCTCCGTTCCCTCAGAGAAGAAATGGAAGAGTCGTCATTTAGCCGCAATATCAGCTTCACACAATTAGAGAACATGCAAGCAGAGGTACAGTAAATAATTTGCATATGTAGTGACAAATGTAAATTAAAAGATCACAACTCATGACCAAAAGGGCGTATAAAAACCTGGAACAACAGAATTTTTACTCCAGGTAAAATACTTACGGTACTGGTGTGAAAGCAAACAAGGTTTTATGTATCAGGATGTGATAGAAAACACCTCATCTTTACCAGGTCTTGAGGAAAATCCAACCTCAGATGAATAATAGCACATGACATATAACACTGTGTTTTTATTCTGTTAACAAAAGCTGAGTCAAACTGCAAGCAGCATGTGAAAAACTAAGCACGTCCCCAGAGCCTTTCTCAACAACAACTTGAAACTGTCGTTTTATGTTCACCATTACGTGTCATTCAAATAACTGGAGGAATTCATTCCCACATGTCTTTACAGCGTTTGCTCTTTAATTCCCACATCTGTAGCATCTGGATTCTTTTTCAAACATTTTGTTGTCAATGAGTTTCAGTTGTAGGTAGTTTTGATTTGGACCTTCCACAGTTTTCTTTCTCTGTCTCTTATACAGAACAGAGTTTTACTAGATCGTCTATCACACATGGAGACACAACTAAAAGCCTCACAGGAGGACACCCAGAGACTCCGCGTGGAGAGAGATGGACTGAGGGACAGAGTGTCGGAGCTTCAGGTGAAACTGAACGAGAAGGAAGCTGAGGTGAGAAGCAGGTATTTCAGATGAACCTGGATACAGATCGATGGAGTTCAAAGTTGAAACTCCTCACTAATAGAAGTGACTAACACAATTCGTTCAACACTTCGGATACAGTTGAAGCTAGAAGTTTACATACACTATAAAAAAGACATCAGATCAGACCAAACTTTTCCAAAATAATTTATTTCTTCTAAATGCCAGAAAAATGAGAGAGAATTTTTAAAACTTTCTTCAAACTCAGAAGTTGGTTTTGGAGCTCTGATCTCAATCCTATGATTTATTTGTGGGCAGAGCTGAAAAGGCGTGTATGAGCAAGGCAGCCTACAAATCTGACTCAGTTCCACCAGTTCTGTCAGGAGGAGTGGACCAGAAATGCCAGCAAACTGTCGTGAGAAACCTCTAGAGGGAAACCCAAAACATTTTGACCCAAGTCACACAGTTTAAAAAGCAATACTACCAAATACTAAGGAAATGTATGTAAACTTCTGACTTTGAAGAAAGTCATAAATAATTCTCTCATTATTCTGGGTTTTAACAAATAGAAATACTTTTGGTAAGCCTAACAGACCTAAAATAGGGAAAGTTTAGTCTAATTTAATGTTGGACAGTGAAAGAAAGTGTCTTTTTATACATTGTATGTAAACTTCTGGCTTCAACTACACGTGCACTTATGGCCATCTCTCACGGTGTGTGTGTTTGTGTGTGTGTGTACATAGATAGAGCAGGAGCAGGGCATGGTGTTTGAGTTGCGCACCTTGAATAGGTCGCTGCAGCAGAAAGCTCTTAACCTGGGGGAGGAGAACATCTTGGACTGTGCACACAAACAACCTTTGTCTCTGCTTAGTGAAATTCAGCAGTCACAGGTACACTCGCAGGCACACACACACACAAAATACCTTCACGATCTAACTCAGCAAGTGTGCACTAATTCCAGCCCTTATGAAATCCCTCTCTCGACAGAGACTCATACTAACCAGTGTCTGAAACTGCCAAAATCCTTGAAGCACATTTTGCATTGACAGCACAGACAATGATACTTGCATCAAAGTGCTTGAACCCCTCTGATCTTCTGTGTGGTGGTTGTTATCTGTGTTTCTGTCCAGGCTAAAGAGGCTCTCCTGGCTCACTCCACAGTTCTGCAAGCAAGAGATGGAGAAATACAGGCACTAAAAGAGGAGGTCTGTTTTTAATCTTGCAAAGAAGTCACCTGAGACAGTGAAATCCTGTCATTTGTTCTGGTCTTTTTGGTTGTTTTAACATAATGTGTCCAGTAAAGGAAAGTTTAAAGGCTAGTAAAAATTCATTTAATTTGTGTTTAATTGGAGCAGCTTAGGCGGTTCAGTGTTCAACATGATCACCGCATCATGATACTTTGGAATCCATTGAATTTTCTTTTTCTTTCTTTTTAAAAGATATTTTCAGGTGTTTTTTGGGGGAAAAAAATCCAGAAACTGAATCTCCCTTGAAAATTATTTTAACCCCCCCTTTCTTTGCAGTTGGATTCACAACAAGAAGAACTTGCAAGTCTGAGGGAAGAAATTCAGCCTTTTAGAAGCAGTCCTGGAAAGCCAAACTACAGGTAATGCTGAACAACAAAACTTTGGTCAGGTTGATTTGTATTTATTTAGTTTTGTTTGAATTTGTGACTTAATATATTGGGGGAAAAAAACAAAATAGTTTATTGTCAGCTAAAGGGCTTTCTGGAAGAGCACAATATTTTGGGGGTTTTCCAAACTGGTTTTACAGTGTAACACCGAACAGACCCAATCAGCTCTTTCAAGCGTTTTTAATGATACTTGTGGGGTTCCACAGGCTTCAGTTTCATTCCCTCTTCTCTTCTTTCTTAATTTGCTCCCACTTAGTTCCATCTTCCAAAGGATTGCATTTCATTTCACTCTTTGCAGATGACACCCAGATTTCTGTGCCTCTTTAAAAGAATGACTGATGTTCTGTAACATGGTTATCTAAGTGTTTGATGACATAAAGGCCTGGATGGCCTTAAGCCTGTTAAATTTCAATGAGAAGTAGATCTGGGTTACCTGACCCAGTATATAAAGCCAACCATCACCAAATTGCTAAAATGACCTCAAGCTTTTTTAGGAAAATCAGTACAGTTGTGAAGTCAAGCTTCTTCCAAGCTCATTATCTGGAGGCAGAACTTTGAGACACAAAACTGTGCATTTATTACCGGTCAGCTGGAATACTGTCCTGCACTTATGTTTTAAAGTGCTTCATAAATGAAGCTGATAAGGTACGCTATTTTGATTATTTTAATTTGTCACTGCAGCTCTCTTGAGAGTGAGTTGGTTGTGGTTCGTCAGGAAAAAGAATCCCTGACTCAACAACTTCTCAACACTATCAAGCACAAGGTGGCGCTGTCTCAAGAGCTGGATGCATGGCAGGTGGGTCTGAGTCTGCAGGAATATGACAAATATTCAAATAATCCTCTTGTGGAAGCTCGTGGTTGATCATTTCAAGCACCTGAATGGTTTGTCTTGGTGCAGGAGGACATGCGTCTGGTGATCAGCCAGCAAGTGCAGCAGCAGGAAGAAGGGAAGCAGAAGGAAAACCGGCAAGAGACAGGCAGCATTGTTGGACTCCAAAGAAGCAAGTCTTTGAGACTGAAGGGAGAGGGAAAGAAGGGATTCTTCTCCTCATTTTTCAAAGACAAATAACAGAGAAGAAATAGTGTTTCAAACTGACTGCATTGGCTGTTACTGTATATTTAGGTTATTGTTACCAGATAAGGGACACTAGAACCTGGTATCAGCATCGAGAAATCAAATGTTTACAGACATATTTAAATATATTTGATGTATTTATGTACAGAATATTAATAATTTCAGATTTTATAATAAAAGTTATCAGAAGGTGTTCTTTAGTTTTTTTTTTTACTATCTTAAGTATTCGTGCAGTGATCATGGACAAGCTGAAAATGAACACTGTTTCAGATTTATATATTTTTCTATATGGCTGTAACTCTGCTTCACAAGAACAACGTCAGCTAACAGGAAGCCAGGTTTTCCCACACCAGCGCTTTCTGCTCAGTGGACATCATCTTGTTTCTTCATATAACGATCACAGAAAAGAGAAATCATTATGTAGAAGGTGATCTGCTCTTAAGCTCCATTTGCTGGTGCTGATAGTTGGGATCAAAGACACATAATATATAAATGGGCATAGGACATGGTCACGTGACCCGTAGATTTGTACAGAGAACCTTCAAAGCCCATTTTTCCTTGAACCGCTTGGCGCCATGTTGCATAGAGGCAGGGAAAACCTGTGAAAGCAAACGGCTATCTGGTTCGAGCACGGCAAATGAATCTGGACGTCTGATTGGTCGACTTCAGTGCTTAATATAAATTTAGCTGATGTGGTTAAAAAAAAAGGAAGAAGAAGAAGAAAGGCCTCACCTCCCATATAGTTGTCATGGATCTAAAATTTAACTACAGCTGTATCAGGCTGTAAATATGTTTGATTCTGCTGCAAAGGTAGCACTTTTAACATGGGAATCAATGGGGATTTGCTGTTTTGTACCCAGTGGTCAGTGGAGGAACTGCAACAAAGCATACTTCCTGGATGAGCTTCAACACAATAGTGGGATGCTTGCTGCTTGGTTGGGACTCAAACATGGGAATGGCATCACAGTCCAGATAACGTGAAATTAAACATGGATGCACAACCTTTCCAAATATGTAATGAACCGTAGTCACTCACCCCTAAAATACTAACTGGCTTTTTTATTTTTTTGCAGAATATTTCTATTTTTTCCCCAGTCTTGCTGTTTGTATGCAACTGTCACTTTACAGAAAGGTGAAAATTCAGATCACCCCTCTTTTCCACCAACTAGAGACAATAAAGGGATGGAGAATGGGATACAGGCTGCGTATATAAGGAACACCCCCCCATTCTGTAACTTTTTGATCACATCTTACCTCCCTGATGCCATCACAAGGATCATGACGAAAACAGAGCAGACACAGTTATCTTCATATATTTTCTTCACCAAATAACAGCTTTTGTTAAATAAAATAAAATAAAACAAATAATCTGCATGTCAATTTCTAGTCAAGTTCATTTTTCATAAAAAAGTTGTTGTCAAGTTAACATGCTTGTATGCCAAGTCTGGACTGGACACTTTGCTGCCAGAGAAAAGTTTAAGTTGTTTTTGATCATAAACGTCTCTTTCCCCACACAGTGTAGAGATTTTGGGCCTAATCCTGGCTACTTTTGGCATTGAGTTCTGGCTCTGACAAGTTGTCTCAAATGCCATAAGTCAGTTTTGACATGTGAGAAATAAGTGTGGCTCAAAAACCCAAATAATATCAGATCTGGTCGATGTCAATCCCAGCAGCATTGGACCGAGTCTGTCAGTTTGAAATACAATTAGTCAAAAGAACAGGAGTGTATGACAGAAATAGTATCTTTAATAAATTAAGTTCAAAAAAGCAGTCTTCCCCTTGTACTGCTCTTCATGCTTATATTACATGATGTATAAATTACATATTTACATTTCATATGTTAAATGGAGTAAAGGTTGCATACGTACTTAGTGTTTCCATGTCACTTCTTCAACAAACATACAGCCGCTCACATCCTTCATGAGTACAGAGCAGCACCTTTTCACTTTCAACCAACGTGTTTTTTGAGTGTGTAATCCACACTTTTATGTCCCGGAAAAAAAAAACAAAAAAGCAAGGAGAACCAGCATGCACACCTCTCCACACACTGCACACCTAATGAGGAATTTCACATTTCTGAGAATTCGCCAGACCACAAAAACTGGCTTCAGAACAGAGATGAGCAAACATTTAACCAGCTTTGTGTTTTGTTTTTTTATGCCGGGCATTCATTTTGGACCTTTTTTTTTCTGTGTTGGTACATTCAGACACCAGAAACTTCTGACACATTCAAGGAGACGACTGCCAAAAAGTATTACACCGATGGCGAGTTTTGCTGTTTGTTTTTTTTTTCTAATCACCTTTTGAAAATATATGGCAGAATGATTAACAATGCATTAATTCTAGTTAATGGGCGAAAACATAAAACAATTGTTATTTAACATGAGCTATATAGATTAAATTTTCTCAAGACAATCTACAGTATAAAAATGTTATTTTAGCTTTACAGTACGGTAGTCTTTCATTCTCCAAAAGGTGATGTGTAGTCTGGTTTCAGAGGGACACATCTCATTCCTGCAGTGCAATTCTTTTGCCTGTATGGAGAGGTAGGTTTCAAGGTGAGATGCATGGAACTGGATGAACAGAACATGTTTTGTTGTGGCTGTTAAACCCTGAAGCCTCTGAGACGGGTCCCTGGACAGTGTCCTTACGGTGGACACCAGTGGGGGTGGAGCGGAGAGTTATCCCACGTTGACACCCAGGCCCACTTGCAGCTTGTCACCTTTGTGATTAACAAAGGCGCCCATTATAAGGGTCGCTGGCAGCGGGGTCAGACGCTTCTCCAAAACGCCTCCTATTATGCACCGGCTGTTTATCATACCTGGAAACACACAAATGAAAGAGGTCCAATAACTAGATTTCTTTTTTAAATAATCAACACTAACCATTGCATGTGTCTTCTAAGCTAGTCTGATAGATCAGACCCACATCTAGACAGATGTCGGGTCTGAAAACGAGCCTTAGGCCGCTGTTGCTTCTCAAACTGCCTCTGCATGCACTTGGTCAGCGCTAAAACCAATCAACGCAATGAACAAGGCGTCAACAAAGAGTGCTGTTGAGAATAGTTTAATGGAAAGAGAAACCAATATAACAACAATTGAATCGCAACAATTGTTGCTGATTTTGCAAGCAGAATTTGAGAAGAACCGGCGCGCTTAAACACACAACCAACCAATATCTTCTAAAAATGTAATGGTTACAGCTAATGTTAAACAGATACTGTAGATAATCATGCTCAGATTACTTCTTGAATATCTTCCTTTATCATTAGAGAGATGGGCTTCATGCACGATCATCCCTCAGAGATGGACGTTTAATTAACTTTTGATGCCAAAGCTGTTTACCATCCAGATCACAACGTCGCAGCTTTGTCTTCATCATGTTCAACTTTTACAAAGATGCTCTACAAGAACAGATGGATCTGACTGGCTCCTCGTGACTTTTGGGCATAATTAATGAACTTCAAACGGAGGGTAGCCAGACAGACCTACAGAGCAAATTTAAATCCACCAGTGCTGTGTGGTGATTTCTAGGCTAAATCAAAGCCGCAAAAGAAACTGACCTCGAAACACCACGTTGGCCTCTGGAAGTTCCATCTGATAACCGAAGGAGGTTGTGGTTTCCTGCGTCCGTGTACTGGCTTCAAACTCCACTCCAACTTGGATCTGGCCAGCACAAAAACACTATTTCACACTCCACTATGTATACAAATGGCATCATCACAAATTATGACTGGAGTGTCAAACTCACGATTTCATAATATCTCAACCTTTTTGTTGTGATTATTGTGAAATTCGTGGGTGGGGAATCTAAAAAGAAATTGTGACTTCTTAAATCACAAAATAGAGAATTTATCCTAGTTTTGTTTTCCATTTTTTACTGTGAAATTGTATATTTTAATACAATGTTGAGACTTTTTTGTAAAACATCAACTTTTTGTTGAAAAAAAAAAATTACACAAATTTTGCAAAATCCACTTTTTTTCTCCCTAAATCACAACTTTTTTGTTGTAAAATCACAAATTTCATAGAAATCACAACTTTTTAATAATAATTGAGACTTTTT
>JBAMYA010045934.1:0-11346 GCA_037176975.1 Arrhamphus sclerolepis | reverse complement strand
ATATGCAAGGTAAGTCAGGAATGAGGGAGCAAAAGGAAATGAAAGTGAGGAAATGATAACAAAAAGTGAAAAGCCAGGAAAAAAACACAAAGACGGAGATTCGCTGTTTTGTCATGACTGAGTGGTAAACTAGAGGTCGGCATATAGCCACATATCTGTCATATGCCATTAAAGCCAGAATAGAAAAATCACCGCAAGTTGATGAGTGTATCACAAAACCCTGTAGCATGCATCCTGCATAGGAAACCACGTGAGATGAAACAAGATCGAAGAGGAATTTTGGGTAAAAACCAACAGTTCCATATAGAGCATTAATGCATAGATTACACAAAAAGATATACATAGGCTCATGGAAGCTTTTATCTATAGCAATGATGAGAACAAGACTGATATTTCCGAACAGAATCATTAAGTACCACAGTAAAGTTAACAGGAAGAGCACAATGCGTTGTTCAAATGTAAAATTTAAACCTGAAAGTGTAAAAACGACAACGTCTGAAGCATTTCCCATCACCTGTGAATTTTCTCAAGTGCTTGTCTTGAGCTCAGTCCTGCTCACCGCATGTACCCGTAACCCCAGCTTATAAGAGATTGGCTCAGACCTTCCTCTCCTCTGTTTGGTGGTTGTTCTTCAAGGTAAATATGCCAACTGTTTCCATAGTAAATCCTTCTGAGAAAACAGAACGACTTTAGAGAGTACACAGATCAATCACTTGGAAGGGCCACAGGTGGGGCCAAAGAAACAGCAGTTTTGTTGGTGGACAGTGAATTTCATTTTTTATAGTTTCCTTTTTATATATATTTAACAACACAGTGCAAAAATCTAAATGTGAATGCTATGCCGCTGCGCACGCACATTCTGTAAGGTTTGCAGTAATCATGTCTGTGTGCATGTTCAAGTCTTTATCTTACATCATTTTTCATAGTAAAGAGAGTCCTCCATTGGATTATAATTGAAACACAAGTTATACATGGATGGTTAAGTGTAACCATGGTGATTGTTACGAGGAGCTACCACATCTACATCGCATGTATTCCCTCCTCCACATGCATGTGCAGCTGTAACAAAGGTGCATCAGAGATCTATTCCTGGCCACGCTAGCTTCTCGGCTGCTCCCTATTCGGAGCGGCCACAGTGAAATGATCTGCATGATTAGTTTAGCACAACTAAACCGCTTCCTGATGCAACTACAACTCGAACCTGGACATCCAGCATAGCAGGCATAAGCACCACCACTACCACTTTTGGTCCCTCTGTGCTCAGCCTTATTTTACTTTATTTTAATCTATTTATTTTTGATGTGTTTATTGTGTGTATCTGGGGCAGTGGGTGTTTTTCTGTGTGTGTGTGGGCGGGGGGATTGGGCCCTGTTTTTACCTTTGAACTGTATAATTTTTAGACATTTAAAGCACTTTGTGCTACATTCCTTTTTGTATGAAAAGTGCTTTATAAATAAAGTTTGATTGATTGATACCACTAAGCTACTGCGGAGGCCCTTTCTGGCCCTCACTAGTCCAGCAAATCCAACTTTAGGGATCAGTTGTTCTTGCACCTGGTACAGAATTACTCGTTACCTTTAAAACCACCTCTTCCTTGGATTTTTTTTTTTTTTTTCTTCCTTGGATTTTATTTCCCCCTGCATGTCATAGATGGAGTGGGAGCAGTTTATATGGAACATCGACTAATTAATGGAAGGTTGATGATTTTAAGAAAAGTAATTCATTTAAACACGTGACAGAATACTACAGATACTGGACTGGAAATGCAACAATAAGGCAGCAAGAAAGATGAGAGAAAACATTATTTTTAGAGGAAGATGTGGCCTGGAAGATGTTGCATATCTTCTGTTTTTTCGTTATCATCTGTGGGGGCAGCATCATCAGAGCCAGTGACATTTGCTTCTCTGTACTGCCTTCAGGGAATATATCAAATAGAATCAAGTGTTGGCTTGTTGAAATGTATCATGAAGTCAAAAGTCAACACTTCTTCCTCATAAGTGTTACTATTTCAAATATCTGTACAGTGCATGCAGATGACTGTATAAACTTTGAGTGAAATTCCAGACAATATTAAAACTTACTACATATTTCTGTTGCATAATGAGGTTTACTTTTGTCAAAATGTGTAGAATCTAACATTAATGATCATATTTTCCAATAATTTTGTACATTTAATACATTTTTTTTGAACCCCACCAAAATGAAAAATAAATGCTAAAACAGAATCTAAATATTAAGAAAAGCTACATGCAGAGTGATACATTCATAGCAATGATGGAAAAAATCAGGATCAGTCTGACTGCTTACTTTTAGAAACAGCACATGTTGTCTGCAGGGTGTGATACACAGTATTCAGTCAGGTTTTGAGTATTGTAGTATTTTCAACAGGATCTTTCTAATTTCTGCCAGTTTTAAGCCATAGACAAGAGGATTCAAAATAGGAGGTATAACAACAAACTCAAGTGAGAGCAGAACTGCTAGAAATGGATTAAGTCCTTCCAGGTCAATTCTGCTCAGTGCAATATCCAAAAATACAGTCATAGAATAATTGACAAAAGAAATAATGTGTGGCAAACATGTTTGCATGACTTTGCTCTTAAATTCTGAGGAGTGTCTCCTGCAAATAAGAAAAATCCTGATATATGTATACATGACAAAAGCCAGAGGAAGGAAGACTGTTGTTGTGCTAACCAACATACCAACAAGGTTATTGAGCACAGTAGTGATACATGACAATTTTACAACAGGCCAGTTGGCGCAGAACACCTTTGGAATCTTATTGCCACAGAGTGGAAGTCTGGAGGCCAGATAAACACAGGTTGCAACAGAGAAAACTGGATAGATGAAAGCTAAACTGACCAATGTGGAGATCATCCTGGGGTTCATTTTGTTGTGATAATGTAACGGCTGACACACAGCGAGGTACCGATCGTAAGCCATTATGCCTAAAAGGGTGAGCTCATATGACGCATAGGTGTAAATGATATAAATCTGAGTGAAGCATGCCCACCGTGATATCAGATGAGTGAGAGACAGAAGGTCTCTCAGAAATCTGAAGAAAAATCCAGCCGAGCCGTAGAGAGAGTTAAGAGAGAGACACATAACAAAAATATACATGGGCTCATGAAGACATTTTTCTCGAGATATCACCACTATTAAGGCTAAATTAGTAGTTATAATAAAAGCATACAGCAAAAAACACAGGGCAAATGTTGGGTAACGGTAATTTCCTATGTTCACAAACATTGTGAGGTTAAAAAAAGCAGGATTGGTGTTATTTTCCATTTAACCAATTAAAAAAAAAACATTACAAACCATCTAATCATTATCCTTTAGACAATCTTGTAGCTGCAACGCCTGGTTTACTGATTACTCACTGGCTGGTTTTGACTTTACCTGCAGAAGGACAGTAAAAGGTGGACTGAGGGGCGCAGAGCCACATGAGAGATCAGTGACACACAAATAATACAAGACACTGAGAAACAGGAATTTTAAAACAACATCAAACAAGAACAAAGTAAATTCCAGTCTTTTTTTTATGGTTAAAATTCTGTGGTTTTAAACTCTCCCCATAACCTGTTGTTGTCTGTGAGTGGTCTGTGGTGCAGCAGGTAACCACAGTGGATTCACAGCAGCAGCTCAGAGTGCATTTATCTGGTCGCATTCAATGACATAAGTACAAACATCACTCCTGAGGGAACCCAAACACTCAAAGTGGAACTGACATGGCATCATTGAACTTACTTTGAAATTCAACAGGTTAGTGGTTTACAGGAAGTAAAAGCTTAAAGCAAAAGGTTTTTCTTTGTTTTGTTTTTTAAATTAAACTTTGGTCCTGACTTTTGTTTTTTTGTCTGCATAAATATTAATGATTAATGCCATAATCAGGCAAAACCCTTTAAAATAGGATATATACGCATTTTAATTATTATTATTATTAATATTATTATTTTGTGCGTGAGTGAGTTAATGTGTCTTTCGCCCCTCTGTCAGTCTGAGCCAACATCCTGAAACCCTGGTTCTGTTGGAGAGGACTAAAGTCACCAAATAGTGAGAGATTAAAGGACAGGACAAAGACCAGGCAGGGAAGGTTTGGTGTGTTCATCATGAGAGTGAACGTGCAGTGAAAATACAAGGTGGAATATACAAACGTAACAATAAACGGATATTAGCAACATATGTAGCGCCAGGAAAACTACTGTGCAGTGTGTGTTCATTACTCGTCTGCTATAACTTGGTGGTGACCCCTGAGACGCTGGCTCCTCACCCCACTAGCAAACCCGCTAAACGCAGAAAAAGTGCAATTTTATGTGTTCTCATGCACGCCTTTTCATGGAATGAACCATCGGCCTCCTGAAAAACTGGTGGAGATGTTTAGATACCAACAAAAGAATATATTTTACTGGCCTCCACCTCACCCACAAGCACATCTATTGTGCTAGTGGTGGTGAAATTTATTTTGCTCGGTTGCCATGATTCAGCATAAAACGCCATTGATGGTCAGGCTGATTTTATATGCAAAACCATTAACAAAGTCCTTTGCGTTGACCGTAAATCCACCTGCACAGACTTCCAGGTGGGATTTGATTTATGAAGGGAAACTGCTTGAAAGTGTGCATATGCACAGTTTGATAAATCAGATTATTTCCTGGTGAACACCACTTTCAACTTCTGTTCGCTCAAGTAAATTAAGTATATTCAAAACATGATGTAATTAGCCATGCCAATAACAGTTTGACTTTTAAGACAATGTTAAATTGTGTCAAATGCAATAAAATATTACTGGAAAGGTTTGTGTTAACCAAAAAGAAAAGGATATCTTAGAAGTCTTAGCAAGTATTGTTGCTTCAGAAAATGCAGATATGTTTGAGTGTGTCCAGAAGTTTTTTTTTTTCTTTTTAAAACTTATGTGGGAGTGTTTATGACATGAAAGGGGTTAAAGGGACACTGTGTAGGATTTTTTCCCATCTAGCA
Source organism: Arrhamphus sclerolepis (assembly GCA_037176975.1). NCBI lineage: Eukaryota > Metazoa > Chordata > Actinopteri > Beloniformes > Hemiramphidae > Arrhamphus > Arrhamphus sclerolepis. The sequence goes on along the minus strand of JBAMYA010045934.1, from coordinate 6,372 downwards.
GTGAGGTCGTATACTGCAACCATTCTTTATCCCGCTCCTTTCCCCAGGACTCATTTCCATCTACATGAGCCGAGAAATGTCACTGATCCGGGAAACCGAGAAGTCGTTGAGCAACAACTTCTAGTAGTTTTCTCTCAGTTGATGAGGTTAGGTTTGTGAAACAGTTGTTATTGCCATTTAGTAATTTATACCGAAAAATGTCATATATGTCCAATACAAGACAACTTAGAATGTTCTCTATAAAAAAAGAAATTAGATCAATTACTTCAATGAGAATGTCAGCCTCCAGCAAGTGAAAATGAAGACAACCCAACCTAGCGAAATAGCTACTGATCCGCTACATTATACTTATAGCACTGGAAGAGGCTCACGGAGGTCAGGAGGCAGTGAGTTCACCAAGGTTGGGCGGCGAGAGACAAGCGTGGGTATCCGGCAAGAACCTACTGAGGACCCACATCGGAACGGTGCTCCAATCACCCGCTCAGGGCCGCCCACCACCAGCCAGATCGCACTGGTAACACGGTCAGCACAGAGACGCGAGAGTTCACCGGCAGCTGCAACGGAGATGGTGTCCCCCTCCATCCCAACCAGGGTCAGCAAGGAGGGAAGGGAAAGGAGGGCATGCTGGGAAACGGAGGGGTGCTGAGCCCTCACTGGCCCAAGCGCCACAACCGGGCGTCCTGACAGGTCTGCGCTAATTATCAAAACAAAACAGCAAATGCTTCTTCTAATACCTTTTAGCTTTGATGGGGAAATGTTCTTTCTAGAGTCTGACATCCATTTTAGAAGAATCCACTGCCAAGACAGGGAGAGGACCGCAAGGTAGAGGCAGTGGATCGGACGGTGCTGGGTGAGAGTTTGTAGCCACCAACCGGTAGCGCTAGTGCAACGCAAAACGCAAAGCAGTACTTTTGTTCCCTGTCATGGACCGTAGTTTCAAGATGGCGGTGCGAGATGGCGATCAACATTGAATACTGCTTCTTCTTCTTGTTATATTTTATGGTGGTTGGCAGACCAACTGTGAAGGTGCATTAACGCCACCTACTGAGCTGGAGTCTGGACAGGAGATAAACAGGAGCAAAAAAGAGAGAAAGGAATAAAAAACTGGGGAATCACTTAATAATTCAGCTAAATTCTCTCTATTAAGTTTGTATTTTTCAAGCAAATATAATATGATCAATTACTGACATCAATACAAAAAATCTCATTAATTGTAAAATTAATATTAATTTTATTTATTTCTCTTTGGAAATGGCTTCTTTCCGATTCATAACCAGAACATTCCATAAAAACATGTTGAACTGTTTTAGGGAGATAACATTTATCACAAATACCAGTTGCATATTTTGCAATTACTTTAAGAGATTTATTAAGACCTGTATGCCCTATTCTGATATGAATAATCACTGATTCTAGTTTCCTACTTCCCTTTCACCCCAAGTCTTTCCAGTTTTTCTAATAAACCTTCTTTCCGAAGTATATCGTGAGCTTTTTCTGCACCAAAAAAGACAGCAATAACTGATTCTTTATTAGCTTGTTTTCCTTATCTCAGATTCAAGACATGAAACAGAGTCCACTGTATTTCTCCCTTTCCTGAATATGCTTTGATTTGGTGATAAAAGACATTTAAATTCTAAATAGCGATATAACCTTTCCATTATTATTCTTTCCATTGTTTTTCCTAATTGTGAAGTTAAAGGAATTGGTCTATAATTTGATGGATTAGAAGGATCTTTACCTGGTTTTAATAGGCTATTGGAATTATAATAGAACTTTTCCACAATGCTGGTATTGTACCACTATCCCAGATTAAATTAAACAAAAACAATATTTCTTTAATAGAATAGTCACACATATGTTTTAACATATCATAACAAATATTATCTTTTCCAGGAGATGATTGCTTAGTATTAAAAAGAGCTCTTTTCAATTCAAACAAAGTAATTGGTGGATCCATGTTCCCTACATTGATAGGCTTTCTGTCAACTATATTTGCATGTGTTTTTTAAGTATTATCCCTTTACTCCCTAACACTCTCTGAAATATTATTAGAACTGTGTACTTTAACAAGTGACTCTGCTTTGTCAAGAGTACATACTGCAACAGTGTTTTCATATTTAAGTACTGGGATTTCAAATTTCCTAATTATTCCATTCATCTTCCTTATCCCCCAAACATCTGATAATTTTCTTTCTGTCATTATGGTAGAGCGATATTTTCACCAATATTCTCTCTTTGCTGTTTTTATTGTTCTAACAATTGACTGTTTTCTTTTATAACGTATTAGCTTTTCAACTGAATGCTGAATCTTAAGTTCTTTAAATGCTTTATTCCTTTCTTTAATTGCTTTTTTGCAATCATCATCCCACCATGGAACATTCTTTTTAAGTCTACTTCTTGTACTTTTAGGAATTCTTTTATTTGCAGCCTGTATAATTATTGATATAAAATTTTCATTAAATTCTTCAATATTTGTAATATTTTCTCTAATAATCTGTACAATTTCTGCAATATCATTCAACGTGATCGTTAAATCTATTGCCGTTTCTGCCTTCTTTGTAATATTATCAAGGTTTCCACGTGTCTTGGAAAAACCTGGACAATGATTGACCAATTTTCCACTCCTGGAAAACATATGGAAAATGAGAAATGTCCTGGAAATGGTTAAGTTATCCTGGAAAAATTATTTATTGTCCGTGCCTTCTGAGAGAATACAAATGGATGAAAGTTCTGCGCATACATGTTGTCACCTGATCTTCAAGGCAACATTAAGGCGCAGTGCCCCACGCGATGATACCAGCCAATAAAAACAGGAGTATTATTATTGTTTTGTATTTTGTATCATTATGACATGGACATGGACCTACTAACCACTGAATATCCCAATGCAGTGTATATATAAATGGAAATCTGAAGACCTACCAGAACACGATGATTTGTTGATGGAAGTAATTACTAACTAATAAGGTCATGCGTTTGAATGAAACAGTCCATTTTTGTAAATAGACAACCTGAAATATTACACAGTGTCCCTTTAACTGAGGTCCTCCCTCTGTTGTGAACTGTTGACTACTCTGCAGCTAATCACTTTGTAAGAAACCAAACAAGTTCTGCTCTCATTTGTCTTTCTCTTCTTTTACGCTCTCTAATGTCAGTAGTCTGCAAATGAATTTACTTTGTAACTCACTGCAGTTATCTGATCTTTTTGAAGCCGATTAAAATGAAAAAACTAATGCTGAAACAGAATCTAATCGTTGAGAAAAAGTAAATGCAGAGTGATATTAGGACATTCATAGTGATGATGGAACAAATCAGGATTAGTCTGAAAGTTTACTTTGAATGAATTAATTAATTAATGATTCTTTATTTCGGTTACAATACATTACGTACTGCTGTCTTTTGTGTCTGTAACTGACAAACATTATCAGAATTTACACAGTTCAATTTCACACAATAACAAAAATCCAGTAACTGAAAGAGGAATAGAAGCCGGAGCTTATCTTTGCCTATATCCTGTACCCTGTAAAAGAACTTTTAGAAAACCTTTAGAAACAGCACATGTTGTCTGCAGGGTGTGATACACAGTATTCAGTCAGGTTTTGAGTATTGTAGTATTTTCAACAGGATCTTTCTAATTTCTGCCAGTTTTAAGCCATAGACAAGAGGATTCAAAATAGGAGGTATAACAACAAACTCAAGTGAGAGCAGAACTGCTAGAAATGGATTAAGTCCTTCCAGGTCAATTCTGCTCAGTGCAATATCCAAAAATACAGTCATAGAATAATTGACAAAAGAAATAATGTGTGGCAAACATGTTTGCATGACTTTGCTCTTAAATTCTGAGGAGTGTCTCCTGCAAATAAGAAAAATCCTGATATATGTATACATGACAAAAGCCAGAGGAAGGAAGACTGTTGTTGTGCTAACCAACATACCAACAAGGTTATTGAGCACAGTAGTGATACATGACAATTTTACAACAGGCCAGTTGGCGCAGAACACCTTTGGAATCTTATTGCCACAGAGTGGAAGTCTGGAGGCCAGATAAACACAGGTTGCAACAGAGAAAACTGGATAGATGAAAGCTAAACTGACCAATGTGGAGATCATCCTGGGGTTCATTTTGTTGTGATAATGTAACGGCTGACACACAGCGAGGTACCGATCGTAAGCCATTATGCCTAAAAGGGTGAGCTCATATGACGCATAGGTGTAAATGATATAAATCTGAGTGAAGCATGCCCACCGTGATATCAGATGAGTGAGAGACAGAAGGTCTCTCAGAAATCTGAAGAAAAATCCAGCCGAGCCGTAGAGAGAGTTAAGAGAGAGACACATAACAAAAATATACATGGGCTCATGAAGACATTTTTCTCGAGATATCACCACTATTAAGGCTAAATTAGTAGTTATAATAAAAGCATACAGCAAAAAACACAGGGCAAATGTTGGGTAACGGTAATTTCCTATGTTCACAAACATTGTGAGGTTAAAAAAAGCAGGATTGGTGTTATTTTCCATTTAACCAATTAAAAAAAAAACATTACAAACCATCTAATCATTATCCTTTAGACAATCTTGTAGCTGCAACGCCTGGTTTACTGATTACTCACTGGCTGGTTTTGACTTTACCTGCAGAAGGACAGTAAAAGGTGGACTGAGGGGCGCAGAGCCACATGAGAGATCAGTGACACACAAATAATACAAGACACTGAGAAACAGGAATTTTAAAACAACATCAAACAAGAACAAAGTAAATTCCAGTCTTTTTTTTATGGTTAAAATTCTGTGGTTTTAAACTCTCCCCATAACCTGTTGTTGTCTGTGAGTGGTCTGTGGTGCAGCAGGTAACCACAGTGGATTCACAGCAGCAGCTCAGAGTGCATTTATCTGGTCGCATTCAATGACATAAGTACAAACATCACTCCTGAGGGAACCCAAACACTCAAAGTGGAACTGACATGGCATCATTGAACTTACTTTGAAATTCAACAGGTTAGTGGTTTACAGGAAGTAAAAGCTTAAAGCAAAAGTTTTTTTTTGCTTTTTTTTTAAAATTAAACTTTTGTTTTTTTGTCTATATATATATTAATGATTAATGCCATAATCAGGCAAAACTTTTAAAGTAGGATATATACGCATTTTAATTATCATTATTATTATTATGTTGTGCATGAGTGAGTTAATTTGTCTTTCGCCCCTCTGACCTCTGGCCTCCACCTCACCCACAAGCACATCTATTGTGCTAGTGGTGGTGAAATTTATTTTCCTCGGTTGCCATGATTCAGCATAAAACGCCATTGATGGTCAGGCTGATTTTACATGCAAAAACATTAACAAAGTCCTTTGCGTTGACCGTAAATCCACCTGCACAAACTTCCAGGTGGGATGTGATTTATGAAGGGAAACTGATTGCAAGTGTGCATATGCAAAGTTTGATAAATCAGATTATTTTCTGGTGAACACCACTTTCAACTTCTGTGCGTATGGAAACTTTTAGGATCCCCTGCACAGTTTTAGAAATGAGCACCCAGGTCTTTGCACTGACTGCAGGTCTTCACTGCTGCAGGCTGAAGTGCCCTGAGGTGCTACTAATCTTGCTGTCTCTGAGGAGACACCTCTTCTCCTGCTGTGCCTGAGGCGGGCTGGGGGGTCTCTTTTTCATTTGTGGTAATTCCAGAGTCTGAAACATCTTCTACCCTTTAACCAGCTCTGGCTCCTCTGACTCTGACGCAGCTCCAACTCTATTCCTTGACCATGATCCAGTTCTATCTTGACTCCCTGATCCACACCCAGTATCCACAACCCAGATTCCTTATTCAGACCAAGACTGAATTCCTGATGCAAACCCACAACTTTTCAAGGCCCAGACCTTTAGCCAGACCCAGCTACTCCAGACTTTGACTGAGACCCAGAAACTCCCCGCTACTGGCTGGCAGATATCCAGATGGGTCTTACTGGTTTCTTCTGTCTCACTGGCCTCCTGGACATCGCCCAGAACTTGGTGAGAAGTCTCCCTTGCTCCCCTCTTATTTTTGCTGTCTCTATTGTGGTCATATTAAGACAACTAAATTCTGTAGATTCAGCAAGATGAAATCTGTTTTTGACCATACTGATGCATGATTACAGTGGGGAGAAAAAGTATTTAGTCAACCATCAATTGTACCAGTTCTTCCACTTAAAAAGGTGAGAGAGGCCTGTAATTTCCATCATAGGTAAACCTCAACTATGAGAGACAAAATGAGAAAAAAAATCCATAAAATCACATTGTCTGATTTTTAAAGAATTTATTTGTAAATCATGGTCTAAAATAAGTATTTGTTCACCTCCAAACATCCAGATTTCTGGTTCTCACAGACCTGGAACTTCTTC